>JAOTQR010000007.1:3150192-3185114 GCA_025774065.1 Solanum ossicruentum | reverse complement strand
TTCTTAGGATCTCTGTCTACCATTGAAGTGCTCCCTTTGCCTCAGGAGCAGATTTTTGGTATATACATGTACACTTACTTTCTATATTTTGTATTTATGTATATTCGAGGGTATGACCGGGCCTGTCCCGTCCTATGATTCAGTTCGTATGTGTAGAGGTCTGTGGATACATGTGGGTGTGAGATATTGCGTGTGGTATAACTACGTATGTATGATACATTTGTTGGGCGGTTCTACCACAGCGGTGACCTTTTCGGCCCGCATATATATGTGTATAGATATTTGTTGTATGCTAGGGTTGCTTTTTGCAGGTTTGGTTAGTCAGTAAAACAGAGGAAACTCTGCCAAAATTTCGATAGATTCCTTAGCCATTATAGTTAGAAATCCGGTTTAGTGTTTGTCTGGGTGCCCAATTGGCACTAACCACGGTCCCTGGGTTGGGTCGTGACAGTATTAGTTGTCTTGACCGCCAAGAAGTGGGCTGATTTGGTTATCCTATCCACAATCACCCATATTGAGTCATGTTTCTTTTGGGACCTTGGTAAACTGGTAATGAAATCCATGTTGATCATCTCCCATTTCCACTCTAGAATTTCAAAGTTCTGGGTCAACCTACAAGGCCTTTGATATTCAACCTTGACCTATTGACAATTAGGACACTTTGAGACAAATTCAGCAATGTCCTTCTTCATTCCATTCCACCAATAGACTTCTCTCAAGTCATGGTACATCTTGGTGGAGCCAGGATGGATAGAATATCAGGAGCTATGAGCTTCAACAATGATTCTCACTCGAACACCGTTAACGTTGGGCTCGCACAATCTACCTTGGTGTCTCAACACCCCATCTCCCCCTTTGGAGAAAACCATCACCTTTTACTTGAGAACAACTTCTTTCAATTGGAATAAGACAGGGTCTTGGTCTTAGTTTTCCTTCACCTCTGACACTAAGGATGAAGCAGACTCATTCTGAACATTGACCCTGATAACATGCAAAGTAGAGATGGAACCAACATGAGTGACATGTACCCCTCAAGACCATTCATAAGGAGTCAAGCAAAAGATATCCAAGACCTACAAGCAATGTTCATGAACAAGGAAACATTAGAGGAGCTTGAGGGTCACTAAAGAAAGGCTTACAATGTGTGAAAGGTCTATCAAGGTGACAAGATGGAAGGAAATAGATCATAGGTGTAAATGGCTACTACTTGAATTCAAGGATTTGAGATGAAGGAAACCAAACAAGGCCCTTACTCATTAAGGGTAAAATTGTAAAGAAAATGTCTTCTTTTATTTACTTAGTATAAATAGCCTTATTTTATCATTTGGAAGACTTGGACTATGTTGAAGATTTAATTCTCAAATTGTAGTATTTTCTTAGTGAGTAATTAGGGTGAACTCTTAGAATTGTTAGTTGACTTCTTTGTTTGATTAATCAAAGGTTGCCCATTTATGGTTCTTAGTTTCCTTCTATTTTCTTTGCTAGGGTTTATTTTGATTGTTGAAATCAATTGGGCGGTGAGAGTTTTAGTCCCTTGTTGCCCATAATTTCAATAGTTTGAATTTATTCCACATATCCTTCTATGTTTGTTCCCTTTTCCCTTTCTTTCTTGTTTGATCTTTATCAGACCCCGCCTTCATTATTCTCCTCAAATTGTACTCCCAATCGGGCCAATCTGTGCACTTCCTTAGCTAACTCTTTCTTCCTTTCCTCCACGTGGGCAGTGCTACACATAGACAACCTTCTAAGAGCATCAACAATAATGTTAGCCTTACCTAGGTGGTAGAGAATGCTCATGTCATAATCCTTAAGCAACTCAAACCATCTCCTTGTCGCAGGTTGAGCTCTTTCTGACTGAAGACATAATGCAAGCTCTTGTGGTTAGTGAACACGTCCACATGCACTCTATATATAAGTAGTGTCTCCAGATCTTAAGTGCGAGCACCACAACTGTCGACTCGAGATTATCAGTCAGATAGCTCTTCTCATGAATTTTAAGTTGTTTGAACGCATAGGCTATCACCTTCCCTCTCTGCATCAGCACACAACCCAGTCCAACTCTAGATGCATCACAATGTATCACGAAGTCTTTTGTCCCCTCGGGCAAGGTAAAAAATGATGTTGTTGTAAGTCTAGTCTTCAACTCTTGAAAACTCTTTTCACATTTGCCAGACCACTAAAACTTAGCCTTTTTCTGAGTTAGTTTGGTCAATGGTGCAGACAAGGAAGAAAACCCCTCAACGAACCTACGGCGGTAGCCTGCCAACTCCAAGAAACTCCATATATCGATGGGAGAGGTCAGTTTGGGCCAGTTCTTAACTGTTTCAGTCTTCTAGGCATCCACTCGAATACCATTGCCCGAGACAACATGACCTAGGAAGGCCACGGACTTGAGCCAGAACTCACGAATGGAAAACTTTGCATACAATTCATGGTCTTTGAAAGCTTGTAAAACCACTCTAAGATGATTTACATGCTCCTCTTCATCCTTAGAATATACCAGGATATCATCAATAAATACAATCATAAACATGTCAAGGTACGGTCTGAATACTCTATTTATCAATTCCATGAAAGCTGCAAGTGCATTAGTCAACCCAAAGGACATGAACAAGAACTCAAAATGGTTATACCTTGTCCTAAAGGCTATCTTGGGAATGTCACATTCCCTTACTTTCAACTGATGGTAACCCAATCTGAGGTCTATCTTGGAGAAACAAGAGGCACCCTAAAGTTAGTCAAACAGATCATCTATCCTGGGGAGAGGATACTTATTCTTTGTTGTGACCTTATTTAGTTGCCTATAATCTATGCACATTCTGAGAGACTCGTCTTTCTTATGCATGAATAGAGATGGAGTACCACAAGGAGAAACACTAGGTCTTATGAAACCTTTTTCTAGTAGGTCCTTCAATTGCTCTTTCAATTCTTTCGATTCAACAGGGGCCATCCTATAAGGTGGAATTGAGATAGGTTGAGTGTCGGGGAGAACATCAATCCCAAAGTCAATCTCCCTATCAGGAGGGACTTTGAACAAATCCTCAGGGAACACTCTAGGGAAATCATTTACAATCAGGACCGACTCTAGAGTGGGGGACTCAACATAATCAGACTTAACCCGACGAGGTGGTAGATACACCCTTTAGAGATTAGCTTTCTGGCTCTAAGATAGGAGATAAACCTGCCCTTAGGTGAAAAAGAACTCCCTTTCCACTATAAGACAAGTTTATTAGGGAATTGAAATTTAACAATCCGGGTCCTACAATCAATGGAGGCATAACAGGCATGAAGCCAATCCATGAGAAGGACCACATCAAAGTCAACCATCTATAGCTCTACCAAGTCAGCCAAGGTACCTCTATGATAAATAGATACTACACAATCCCTGTAAACCCTCTAAGCTATGATAAACTCACCAGTAGGAGTGGAAACAGAAAAGGATTCAAGCAAATACTCTGGAAGGATCCCAAATATACTAACCACATAGGGAGTTACAAAAGACAGAGTGGCACCTGGGTCAAGCAATGCATAATAATCAAAGGTAAAGACTCGAAGCATACTTGTAACAACATCTGGTGCTGCCTCTCGATCTTGATGATTACCCATAGCATAAAGATGGTTTGTCCCTCCTCCTGTACCCATAGTAGCACCCCTCTGATGACTACCAGCTAGGCATGCTACGGAGGAATGCGCTCTATTGGTTCCTTCACCTCATCTCCTCTTCGGGCAATCATACGAAAAGTGACTAGTTTGCCCACATAATTAATAAACATCTTTTCCCACGCGGCACTCATCCAGATGGAGTTTACCACACTTATCACAGGGTGGTTTTCCCTGCGTACCTTGAGTCACACTAGCTTGGGATTGAGAATCCTACCCTGTGATTCTGGTGACCATAAGACTTCTAATCATACCTATTGTGTTGGAAAGGATTGCGCTCGCTACAGGGGGTGCATAGTGAGAAGACCCCTTCTGAAAGTAGGATTTATCACCCTTATTCTGTCTCGGCTAGCTAGGCTCATGCCTTGCTGATTTTGCTTTCCTGCTCATCTGCACTTCTTTTTCTCTTTTTTTATCTTCCTCTGTTTGCTAGGGATATACCATAATCCTGGAAATGTCCATACTTGGGATCAACAACGTTGCCTTGTGTTCCTTCTTCACATGTCTGCCCAACCCAGACATAAACTTCCTTGGCCTCATGTCTTGGACCATCCCCGGAGCATATTTGGACAGCTTAATGAACTTGACGCTGTACTCTTTAACAGTCATCCCCTCTTGTCTTAAGTTCACGAACTCTTCAACCTTTGCCTCCTTCAACTCTTAGGGAAAGAAGTGGTCAAGGAAAGCAGCCTCAAACTCATCCCACTCCACAGGCTCAACATCTTCACCTCTACTGTCCTCCCATCGGTTGTACCAGACATTTGACACATCTTTCAGCTGGTAGGAGGCAAGCTCAACCCCTTTAATCTCATTAGCATGCATGGACCTCAAGACCTTACACATCTCGTCAATGAAATTTTGTGGGTCCTTATCTACCTTTGACCCCATATAGACCGGTGGGTTCATCCATAGGAAGTTTCTGAGCTTAATTGCAAGCATGGACTCCTGTGAGCTAGAACTAGGAGCCTGAGGACCTCAACTGTTACCCTGGTAGGCCACTAGCTGAGTAAGCATGGTAATGGCTCCACTAAACTCTGCCTCAGAGGTGGGAGTTGGCATGGTTGTGCAAGGGTGCCTGTGGGACCTCAGCAGTCCTAGCAAGTCGACCCCATCTCCTCGTCCCTGTCTAAGTAGGGACCTGTGGTTGGGAATTCTCAGCAGTTGGGGCTGAGGCATCTATCTAAGCAACAGTTCATTTTGGAGGCATATTCTGCAAATATGTAATGCACGAATTAGAACAAGAATTTCATAGAGTTAAACTCTACCGCACGAACTCAGATCAGAGAAGAAGGGTGACACTTCCTAATGTCTTATAGCCTCCTGTTTATGAAGTGTGGTGCACAACACACCCATAAACATGACTCTACTAGATGCGGCTTCATAGACTCCCTAAGACACTTAAACTCTGTGCTTTCATACCAAGTTTGTCACGCTCCGAGAGGGTACCCTGGCCTAACTGGCACATAGAGAGTATTGCTAACCCCCGAGCGAACCACCTGGCATCATCGCATCCATACAATCATACATCAGCGGAAGACATCAAAACTAGAAATCAAACAACAGTGGGCTATGCTATCTCATCAGATCTACATCAAGAATAAGGGCCATAGGCCACAACACTAGTCATTAACGTCCATCACATAAAATAGAATTAAAGGAAATAAGTTTAGAAAGGGGGAAGGACCCAAACATCAAAACATCATCTCTACTTCTATGTCTATGAAGCTTCTATCTCTATAACTCTAAGAAGGTACCATGACAGGACATGGCTACCACAAACTCATAGGAAAATAATTGAAACATGTGAAAATGAAATAAAGGGTATCCTCCGAATGCAGAGGAGAACTCACCAATCTCTGGCAATACGGAACTCTAAACCTCAACAAGTTGTCTGCTGAAGTCGTTTGCCTACTGAATCTGCATCATGAAAAAGTGTAATGCCAAATGGCATCAGTATGTGGAATGTACGATATGTAAATAGGCTAAAAGCAAACAATATAAGCAGTATAATATGGAATAACCTCAACTCACCAGGTACTCATCTCATCTCAGAATAAGGAATCGATACTATCATATCAACATCAATCATGACTCATACCATCACATCAATATCAGAGTACTATCAAGATGGAACCTATCTGGTAGTTTCTCTAACCGACAACCATCACTTATGAGCTAGTGATGATACAATAAAGTGAAGTCACTGCCATATCCATCCAGTACCTTGTCGAGGTACAGGACGAGTCTAGTCTATTAGTGGATCCATAAATCAATCAAGTCCTCCTTTGGGACTGAGGAAACATTCGATTTTCATGGTCCAATCCTCTCATATGCTGGCCACGTAGTTAATGAGTACGAGTGGGACTCACTCTTACTTATTTTAGTGCTCAATACGCCTCCCAGGACTTAACATACTCATAAGCCATCGAACATCAAGGTTACTCATCATTTGGTCCTTTTTGGACAAGGTACATCAACTCATCTCATCATTTATCAACTCAAGAAGTTAGGAAACCTTCTTTTAAGATTAAATTCGACCTTTTAAGACTCTAAGGATATCAATCACATCAACACCAATCATCCATATATTTGACGCGGGACCAGAACCACAACAAGCAAGAACACCCACATGATCAAAGCTCTAGACATCAACCCCTAAGTTCATTCTTGAAATCTATAACAAAGTAATCACGTATGATTTAGATAGTGATTCAAGTAAAACATTTAAACAAATAATTTAAGTTATGATGATCATCAATTCAAGGAAATGTAAGTGATATAAAAGTAGTTTTTTAGTAAAGTCTTCACAATTTTTTGCAGACAGAGCCTATCACCTTCAAATATCAACTTTCTACAATCAAAAGGGCACATGGGAGAACAATCCCGTGCTTTGAGTAGTCTTATATACCTAGATGAAGAATTACTAAGGCTTCTTCAAGGAATTAGTCCTGAACTTAGGAATCCTCAAGCTCTCTCTTCTTTCTCTTTAAAGAACCTCGTTTAAAAGTTAAGAAAAATGGTTTTTGAAACCCTTGACCTAATATAAACGACCCTTAAACATTTTTTTAGGACTTAGGATAGGTTGGGGAATGACCAAAAAGTGAACATGTGTATTTTCGCAAATTCTCATTCTTTCCAATTTCATCAAAAATAAAAAAAAATATGAGTGTAAGTACATGTTCCGTCTGCGTCGCGCCATGGGCGTGGACTGATACTGTTTCTTAATTTATTAGTGAAAATTATTTTTCGACTTGGTTGCTCTAAAATTGGATCGAGGCCATTTTCCCATTCAATTGTTCGCATTGATCGTAAATCCTGTCTCGGATTTTCCATTGGAGCTTGGGAAGACATGTTATGCACATGATTACTTTCTAGGGGCATTTTAGTAATTTCTCAGGTTGTTACAAACAAGAGTTTTCCACACTTAAAAATTACCCCGAGATTAACTCCTCTTATCTATCACACCAAACGACCCCTTAGTTCCTAATTTACCCCCATTATTAATTATAGACATTTTCTAATTACAATTTTCAAGACGTTATATTTTTATATTCAAAGGATGATTTGGTAACATTAGACTTATCATTTACTATTTCTTCATTTCTGTGTCAAGTCAATAGTGGACAATTATTTTTGGACGGAGAGACTACTGTAAAATTTTGCTTTAGGACACTGATTTTATTGAGAGAACATTGTTGATATACATTCAAACACATGACAGCTATTTATGACCTAAGTTATGTAGAATGCCGCATCCACATTGGATTCTCCGAAAATACATTATTTTTGGCAAATCCACATGCATCTGCTGACACTTTTGAAGAGTCCGAGCAACATAATTTATGATCTAAAGCAAGTTCTCACATTTCATTTCTTCAAGATTAAAAATAAGTTTAAATATGAAAAAAAAAAAAGCAGCATTCTTATTGGAACATAAAATGAGCATCTTCATTATTACATAACAAATGAATCCAAGAGTACAATATAATCAAAACAAACAACCAAATGACCCTTGAAACATTCAACATTTTTGGAAATTTTATAAACTACTCCTCTACATTGGAAGGACATTCTTTGAGAGACTTGAACACATTTTTGCTAGCAATCTTTTTGGCCATTAATTTGTCTCGTCCCGAGCAGGAGCTCTTGTGAATAACGCCATTTGCTTCAACCCCTACTATAATATATGTTGCACCATTCTTGTGAAAGACATCTTTCTTCTTTACATAACCTTTCTGGTAACATAGTTCGCGAACTCTCTTACTGGCTGGAGTTTTAGTGTTTGAGGTGTAATCAACGGTTCCAAAAGAGGTCGTATGCTCTGAAATGTAGTATCTTTGTTGAAGCCAGAATCAACAAAGATTGCACAAGAAAGGGATTCAATGACATCTGCAAGCACCTACTAGGAACGACAAGTTAAAACATGTAATCGAGATCAAATTGACTTAAGCTGAATCTCTCATCAATGAGAAAGATTTAGACTTTGATGCAAGTATGAAATACCTTTGGAAAAGTAGTTTCAGCTTCCCATCCAAACGTGGATACAAGATCCAGTTTCTCGAAATCCTCAACAGTATTACATATCTGCCTTTGGAGATCTGGTGAGGCATGAAGAATGTGCTTGTGCAGGCTTGCCTTTACTGCAGATTGAGCATAGCATTCGTTGCTTACGGAAGCAGACCTCAAATCAGTAATTAGTCCTGGAGTCAGTCCCAGATATTTGAAACAGAGATGTGCTGTAACAGCATAATCTAGCACTGCATCTCCGAGAAATTCTAACCGCTGCAAAGCCAGATGATCATATCAGCATTTTGAATCAAGAAAGTTTAAAAGACGCGCAGACATTGAATATGCACCTAATACATCAATTCAAATGTGATAGATAAAATTTATTTATGAGAGTCACCTGATAGCATCGCGGAATGTCAGGTAGCATGTAAGATCCATGAGTTAGCGATTCCACAAGCAGAGAAGGGTCATGGAACTCGTAACGTAGCAGGGATTCCAAGTACCGGACATTGACTAGCTTCTCAGCGTTCCTGGGGAAGTGCCTTGGGGTAGGTGCATCAACAAAATCGATGTCCATCCCAAGCCATTTCATAAATGATAAAGCGGCTGCTTCCCCGCCTGAGCTGAGGTAGGCACCTATTAGTGCCTCAACCACATCAGCTACTCTCTTGCTTTTAATCTTCTGCTTTTCCCTACTATACATTTTATCTGAGGACGTCAGGAAATCTTCGTTGAAGCAGTGAACTTGAGAGTCATCACCAGGAATGAGCCACGCTTTGACATTGAATGGTTCATTATGGATAAATCCCTGCAATCCAGCAATATGCAGTTAGACTGATAAATATCCCTTGTTTGTTCCTAAACTTCAGTGAGACATATCAGAAATATTGCCAAGGAATACTTACTGGTATTTTACGAGCACATCCAAGCTCGCATAGTGCAACATTGGAAATGATTTTCTCTTTCTTATTGCTGAGAAGACCCTCATGATGATTTTGATAAGTCTTGAACATCTGTATACTGACAGCATACTTGAGAAAAGAGTCTCCAAGTGTCTCAAGCGATTCCAAGTGAATCTTCTTGAGGCATTTCTTTGTTGTCACTGCTTCCAAAACCTAAAACAATAAAACCAGGAGTGAGTTGTGAGAGCACTAGCCCACTGATGGAAACTGGAGCATTCGAGTATGTATAAAGCTCACAGCACAAGAAAGACTGATATAATTAGAGCAAAGATGATACCGGCACATACCTTAGTGGTTGGGATAATAGCGTTTAGTTTGTAGTTGTCCAAAAGAATACTTTTCAATTTTGAGGGCATAATCAAGGACTCAATATGATGCTTGATAGAAGGAACATATGAATAGGTATGGAGGGAAGAAATAGAGATAGGTAACATGATGACGGAACAAAGTTCAGGAGGCAACTCAATAGATGAACCAGTTGAATCTGCAAAGGAGGACAAAGCTAAGTGATCATATATAAGCATTATAACAAAAGGAGAACCATATGATCAAACCTTTAGCCTTCTGAGTTCTGTATCTCTGAAGGTAATTGTACGCTTTACAAATATGTTTTCCCCTAAGAAGTGGTTCGTCTTCAAAGCATATGTCGATCCCATGCATGTAACCCGTACCATACTAAATAAAGTGAAACCAAAAGATGATATATGGAAAAGGTGCACCAGGAAATCAGAAGCTAATTGTACAGACCGCTTTTTGTAGTATTCTTTGTAGGTAATGGATTCTCCAGTTCTCCCATTCAACAATGAGTTCCAATCTAAATTATGCAGATAACCGGTAATGCAGTACATATGGCCGTTATGAGGCTTACAGACCAATGAATTCTCCAACATGCAGCTACATACTACCCCAGTTTTGATGTTCACATTGCGTTTGCGATCTTGCATATAACAACAATCCGTATGCTTATCCCAGAGAACTGAGAAGGAAACAACGAAGAATTCACACATTTCCAATATATCTCAGAGGTTGTACCCACAGATGGGAGCAAAAGCTAATCGGAAACTGCAGAACCAATAGGCGGTCGAACTGCAGCCAAAGCATCTTCCAGTTTACTCAGATCATGGTCAATAAGAATTCTGAAGACACTGACTTGAAACCTCTGACACCATCGAAGCTGGAGAGAAGAAATAGATAAAAAGTTTCACTAACCATATTTACAGGTAACAAGAAGTAAAGAGATAATAAAAGCCATCAAAATTAGTCACCTCTTCAGAAGTAAGTGTAACAACTTTACTATAATTAAGTTGAACTTGCATGTGTCCCCTCCTATCAACGTACAAGTCAAATGCCAATATTTCATCATCACACTTGAGCCTTGTCCTAACAGCAAGTACAATCCCATGATGCTGGAAATCTTTGTAAGATTCATGTTGCAAATCAATTAGGTAGCAACAGTACACTGCTTCAGACTCATTGCCACAACGACTAACCAATTCTGGTGGAAAGTATTTCGATTCTTCAACAATTTGAATTTTACATTCTGCATGATATAACAGATTAGAAGTCAAGTGCCACAGTCTAAGAAAATCATGATAAAAGATATTAGAATTACCCAATTCTTTGTTGATGGCTTCTTCCTCCACGATATCAGGAACAAGATTATCAGTCAATGCACCCACACGATGAAGTTCTTTACAAGCTTCCAGGCATGCAAGTTGCCACAATATTGTGTTGTTACCCTGGACACTAATAATTCTTTGCAGTGGACAACTTTTGGGAAGTTGTAGCGTGCAAGTTCCCATTTCCTTATCAATTACATACCTAGGATTCGGTTTGAAGTACCTACAATTGAATTGAAAGTCAGTTTGCAACGTAGAACTAAAAGATACCAGATTACTCAACACACATAGCAAGGAATATGCAGTACCAACCCATCTGATGGTAGCCTTGAGCAATAGAAGTATAACAACGATACACTAGAATTGAGGGTGACAATTGCTCCCATGCTTTCAACTTTGTAGCAAGGCTCATCATACAATTCATCATCTACAGGTGAACGTGGAATAGAAGCATGACGTAATGATTCTTGTGGCATCATCTCACCACTAGCCATAAAGTCTTTTATGCGAGCAGGAGTTGAATCATCACCGCTAGAATTTGAGTCGAAATGAGAACGATCAGTCATTAGATATAATCAAATCTTCCAAATTTCACCACTGATAACTGATAATTGCACAAAATGCCAAGATCTAAAGTAATTATTTTTCTACTAAATTCTTTTAAATATACCTTTTTACCATCAGCAGAAAGTCAGAGTTCTGCATTCTAGCTCGTCCACCAGATTGAATATAGCTACAAACAGTAGCTGATGGATCAAATCTAATGACAAGGTTGCAACTTTGAACATCCAAGCCCTCTTCAAGTATAGACGTTGCTACAATAATGTTCACCTGCAACATTTGCATGGATTACTTTAAATCTTCAGAAACAATCCCGAAAGCAAAAAAGAGAACAAGATTTTTGACTTACCAATCCCTTGCGAAATTCTTCAACAATTTTATTTTGTATTTTCCTACTTTGTGATTGGACCGTAGAAGTATGTCCTGCTGTGTACTCAGTTTTCCAACCACTTAGTCCAGAAGCCACTCATTCAATAAAGACAGAAGAACAATGGCTGTAACAATTCTCTCAACAAATATGATACATCTCAAATCCTTCAGGTCCCTGTTGAATTAAAAACAAAAGTCCACATGTTCCTCGCGAAAAGATTGTTGGTCAATAAATCACTAAGTATATAATCTCAGAAACTTACAATAGATTGAACTGACATTAAAGCTTTTGACTAATTAGTAGATTTAATATTCAACCGCTCTCACCTGTACTCGATAAAAGACTCCAGAAGACAATAAACTTTTGATGACAAATATCCAGCATCCGTATTTGCCTGAATATCACCACCAATTGACCAATGTGGCTCTATGTTTGTCCGAAGAGAGAGTGAGTGAGTGAGAGACAGATAGCGGAAAGATATTTGAAAACATGTTTACAACTCAAAGAGAAAAGAAAATTGATGCAGCTAACTGTTATACCAGAAGGTAAACAAGCTTTGAGAACCTTCGAAGCATCTGCTCTGAAATCTCTAACAATTGTTTGAGCACATACATCTGATTCTCCCCATGAAAAGAAGTCATTTCCTTCTTGGGATAAGAACTCAGCTGCCTGATTCAAAACAAAAGTCATATTCGGAAAATGATAAGGCTAGCTAGAGCTTCTTTTTTTTTCTACTAGAAAGGAACAAAATTTACCTTGAAAGCCAGCCAAGCACCCATCTCACTCAAACAAAATAAGAAAGCAGAATAAAGTTTTGATACACGGCTTCTGGCAGATTCAACACTCGTACAAGGTAGATCTGACTTTGAAATCAAACATTCATGCTGCAGTAGCGGTAAGAAAGTTAAAACAACCAAAATTAGAAAGGCAAAAATGTCTGACCAAAACTATTGATTTTCGAGTTCATGATATAAACTACGAGACAATGTGCTAGGAATATCTACATGTTTATGTATCTTCAGCTTCGGATTGGAGAATGGGATATACTCTGTCAGAACAGATTCACTGCTACATGTGTATACCTTCATTTGCAAAGGGAGATCACAATTAGATGAACCGAGAATATGGCTTTCTGCTTATAGAAAATATATGATAACAAGAAAATAGAGAAATGGAAAAGATTAACTGAGGGAACCTTAGAATGCATAAGATACTCGAGGTCACGAATCTTTCTCCAATAACTACCTGCTGTGCTAGGACCTGCACAAAAAAATAATATAAACATGAGAATCCGTAGAAATAAGAACACCAGTTTCTTAACAGTACAATATAGTAACATCTTAAAAGATGCCCAAAGCTATCAAATCAAATCCCTTTAACCTTTAGACTTTATAGGGGAAGCAGTCATCCCGAATATTCTTGGAAGTTGTGCGCTCTCATGGATTAATTGGCCATGATAAAATTCCTGAAAATAATAATAACCAATCATCTAAGACAAGAATTGCTCAAGCACCATACTTAATTCATTCTCACAAACAACGTACATCATTATGCTAGCATAGGGGTGTTTGCCTCGTGCATTATGGCACTCATCAAATATTATAACATTAATCATGTCCATCTGCAAAAGGTTGTGCCTCAAAGCAGAAAGTAGTATAGCCGGAGTCATAACAAGCACCTGAAAGATAAAACCTTGTGGTGATTACTTATGATGCATCAGGCATACAAGTAATATACATAGAATGCAAGTAAAAAATTAAAGCAAACAATGACAACTCGAGCAAATGTGTTAATAATTTATCGCGAAAGATAAAATATAGTTCATAAACACCTCATGGCCATCCACTTCATGTTTCCATGTTGCAGCATCCCAGTAATCAACCCCCATTTCGCCCCAATATTTGCCAACTTTCAAGTCAGTATGCATCGTCACAGCATCTCCTTGCTTGTAAGTATCAAATCACAAAATGAACAACATTAGGACAAGTTAAAGCATGAGAAAACTAATCGAAAAAACGAAAAGGTTCCAAACTAATCAAAAAAACAAAAAGGTTCCATCTTTAGACTAGGAGAGAAATTTAAGAGGATACCTGAGCCACCAGAACAACTGTCGGAACCAAGAAAACAGCTATGTAAGGAGAAGATTTCCGAAGAAGGTAAGCATAACTTCTAAGAAGCATCTCCAATCAAGGTCTTTCCTGAACCAGTCTCCAAGTATACAATGGTGTTCTGCTTTAACGCGGTCTCGAGGGTTTCCAACTGATAACTACATAACAAAATCAACACATACATAATAATGTACATTACAAAAGTTCATTTCATTTTTCAATCATATTTTTTTCTAACTTCATTGTAAGATAAAATACATGTAAGATGCCAACATTCTTGCAAAAGGAAAAGGGTCAATAGAGAGCTGTTGGTTTCCAGAGACTGCAACATTAGCTGGCTCCATTGATTTGTTATCTACATTAACATCAGAGCTAACAAATATAAAGAAACCAATAAAAAATAAAGATGAAACAAAAAAAATTCTTCGAGTGATCATACATAAAGAAGCCTATTTATCTACATGAAAAAGAAGAACCAAAATCCAAGAGAAGTTTACAAATCCAAATCAGGAAAAAAAAAACAAGATTTTACAAGTAAACACAGGTTTTATAAAAATACATAAGAGAGTGATCTTTATGAAAAGGGAAAAAGGTATGATACATCGGTCAACTTTGTGAGTCAAAGTTGATGTACCACTTTTCAGATGGCTCAGATATAAATATCTTTTTTGGTCTATGGCGGTGAGAAAAAATAATTAAATTTATTTTTTTGACTTTTTGGATTGTCATTAAAGTAAAGAAGACAAAATAATTTGTTGTGTGATAATAAGGTCAAGTATACTCTTATACTTGGCAAGAATGGTCAAACGTACCCCAAAAATATAGATCACAAGAATTAAATTTAAAATAAACTTTTTCACTTTCATTATTCAAAAAAAAAAATTCTCGATTCTCTGCTTCTCCCCAATCCAAAATTCTCAGGTGAAAAGAAGATAGATGACTGAGAGTCATGGGATTTTAAAAGTCTCTAAATCGTTTGCACAACGTTTGCAATATATACGAGCCACTTTTTTAATCTTTCATTATCCAAAAAAGAAGTATTTTTCTTTTTCTCGATTCTCTACTTCTTCCCGATCCAAAATTCTCAGGTGAAAAAGAAGATAGATGATGAGAGCCACGGAATCTTAAAAGCCTCTAGATCATTTGTATAACATTAGCAATATATACGAGCTACTTTTTTAATGAGGAATATATCAACTCGATAAAGGCAAGTTGAAGGTATATCAAGTCCTTTGAAGGACACCTCATTGGCTAAGAATTGAAGTGCAAACACATTGAAGACTCCAAAAAATGCATGAAAAAGTGATTTTTATGGAAAGAAAAAAACACACAAAAATAATCAAGAAACCTCACTTGCTGGAGTTGAATTGCAAGAACTATAAAAGTCTTTGCCAATCTTTTTTTTTAAGTATTTAGTGAAGGAAAAAGAGTGAGATAAAGGATTATTATATAGCAATGAAATTCATGAGAATATATTGAATACTAATTGAATTTCTTCTTTTTGAGAATATCATCCATGAGAATATATTGAATACTAATTGAATTTCTTCTTTTTTAAAAAAAAAAGGAAATTGTGATAATGAGAGGGTATTTATGTCATTTACTATATGAATTCTACTAAAAATATGAAATATTAAATACTTTTAGAACTTCAAAAATAAAATAGTCCTCTTGCTAAAAACCAAAGAAAAGATTTTGTCAAAAATTAAATTTATTTGACTGATTTTTTATTCTTCGTATGAATGATGACTCATATACATTTGAACAAATTTATAATCCAGGGCAAGTTATTATTATTTTGAAAAGGAAAAACAATAAAGAATGTATTCTGTCAATGGATTGCATAGTGTATTACTTTTAAGGAATGTTAACTAATATAGGGTAACACCTCGTAAAATTATTAAAACACCCCTAAAACATAATTGTGCGCATAACGCGTCTTTCAAAGCTTCGATGAAAAATTCGAGATCGGATTTGCGATCAGCGCAAAAAATCGAGTGAGAAAATGGTTTCAACCCGATTTTGGAGCAATCGGGTTGAAAAATAATTTTCCTAATTTGCCCCAAAATAGTAAGGGTCCGCGCCCAGGGCGCGACGCGCTTGGGACGCGGACTAGCACTTGTTCTTTTTCTAAATTTTTTGACGGGAAAACTTTTTACGAAATTATACACTAGCACGCCCAGTCCGCAATGCGGACTGAGCCATTCGTAGTGAAAAATTATTTCTTCCTTTGTGAGGGGCAATCTAGACATTTTTCAACCAATTTAATACCGGAAACGTATTTCTAAGCATAAATTCGTACAAAAGGGTTTCAAAAAACCCATTCATCCTAAGTCTAAACGAGAGAAACTGAGAGAAGGAGAAAAGAGAAAGAGGAGAGTTTCAAAGTCCAAGGCCAAATTCGTGAAGAAAGTTGGGAATTCTTCAATCCTAGGTATGTAAGGCTAACTTAAAACATGGATTTGTTCTTCCATGTGCCCAATAAGTTATGAAGAGTAATAGACGGATGTGTTGAGTTTATGCTTGAAATTCTTGGGTTTTCTTGAAATCTATACCCATATTATGAATTTTCCATGTTGATTATTATCATCACAAGTGTGGTTTCCTACACACATGAAGTAGATGGGTAGATGGATGTATTAAGTTTCATATATGTAAATATTAAGTATTTTCTTGAAAATCTATATCTGTATTATGAATTTCTTAGGTTGATGGCCATCACAAAACTAATTTACTGAAATAATGGTTTTCTATGAATTATCCTTATAACTTGATTTACTGCACAATTGATTTATTGTGGATTACTTCGTATAACTTTTTATACTACTCTATTAAAGATCGTAAGAATGAACTTAGGGAAATGGGTCTAGAGCCTTGAGGTTAATAATGTGTTGATTACGTATGATTATGGTTGTGGTTTTGGTGAATGTTGATGGTGATGTTGAGGAAATTTACGTTTCATGGAGTTTTAGGGGTATCTAATCTATCCTAAAGAATGTTCCTAATTTTCTTGAGTTGATGATTGATGATATGAATTGATGTCCTGTGTCCAAAAGAGACCTAAATAATGAGAAACCTTGATGTTGATGTTTATGAGCATGTTGAGTCCTAGGAGGAGTATCCAATACTGAAATGAGTAAGAGTGAGTCCCACTCGCACTCGCTAACTACGTGGCCAGCATAAAAGGTGGATTGGACCATGAGAATGGATATTTCCTTAGTCCCAAAAGAGGACTTAATATTATTATAAGCCCTCAGATGCACACCCCTTCACCCTAGAAAAGGTACTGGGCAGATGCCGCAATGATATTGCTTCGTTATACCATCATCAGCTCATAGGTGATGGGTATAGGTCCAAGAAACTCCCAGATAAGTTCCCAAACTGAGTAATCCTAGTCAAGATGAGATGAGGTGAGATGAGACATGGTAAGATGAGTTGAATTGAATTCCTTTGAGATGAGTCCCTTTGAAGTGAGTCTGATTTGACAGAATAGAGTTGAGGTTGTTGAGGGGTCACTTGTCTATTCTTTAATCTTGCTCTAGATAAACACCTGACATGTTGGCCATAATTAGTCTGATGTTGATTATTGTTTCTATATTATTCTACCTGTTTTGATTTCACTAAGATATTTTACATACTGTAAATTCTACGTACTAATGCCACTCTAGTGCTGCATCATTTTATGATGCAGATACATGAGATAGAGATCATCAGCAGGCATTTCTTTGAGAATCTTTGGGCGTCCAGCGGATTGGTGAGCCTCCCTTACTTCGGAGGATCATTAGATTTTTCTTATCTAGCTTTTAGAGTTTAGATTTGTTTTGCTTTATTATTTCTTGAGTTGAGGTATCCATGGATCTGTCATTGGTACTGATTGATAGTGATAGAGACTTCATAGAATAGAGTCAAATGTTGATGTTAAGATTTATGAGCTAGTTCTTTCTATAAGCCTTTTAATTATTATATTATTTTGGATATTAGATCGATGTGTCCATTTACTTTTTTTTGTCTTTCGCTAATTAGTAAAACGATTAATTGAATAAATATGATAAGTCCATGTGGTTCGCTTAGGGGCTAGCAATAGTCTCTGAGTGCCGATTACGTCTAGGGTACCCTCCCGGAGCGTGACAAACTTGGTAGCAGAGCATGAGTTCAAGAGTCCTATGTAGTCTATGAAGCTGTGTCTAGTAGATTCCTTATTATTGGTGTGAAGTGCTCCACATCAATAATTTGGAGGCTATAGGACATGTAGGAATTGTTTCCCTTCTTTCAGATTCTGAATCGTGTGATAGAGCTATTTCCTAAGAAGCTATGATGATTCGTCTGATGCTCTAAACCTTTTTACTATGCCTCATCCACGAGGTAATAGAGACAATAATGTTCAAATTCTTACCGATGTTGATCCTCGGTGATATAATAATCGAAATGGTAGAGAGACTACACTAAGCTTGAGAAAAGCCGACTAGTGTGCTAAGTTGATTGACTAGAAAGAATGCACTATTACTCATATAAATCATGCATTTGAGTTAGCTCTAGATGTAGCCATACCCTCTTATTCAAAACTTGCTCTCAATGTTACTCATGAGAGAGAAACCTACATCACTGAAGAGTTTAATGTTACCACCTAAGAGTGATATGTGAGGTCTTATAAGCACTAAGTAGAATTAAATAATACTAGAGTTAAAAGGATGATGATGGAAAGAAAGGGACAAGATATCAAGAGTGATGGTTGATTGAAGCTTGTAGTTAGAGTTATGTACACCTATTAGGTAAGTAATATTGATGAGGTGATTTCCCTAAGTTTGATGAAAGAGTGGGAAGTGCCCTATGATGGTCATGATGAGGTACAAAGAGAGAGAGAGAGGGTTGGTGTCAGAATGTGTTAGGGCATGTTCAACCTAGAAGGAAATGTATGTTGATGTGTTATAGTATTCATACTATTGAGGGTGAAGTGTAGATCTTGAATAAGGGGAAAGAGTGTTTTTAACGTTATTGATCTAAAGCTTATGATTGTATGTGAGAGTTCATGAGATTCATAGAGTTATAAGCTTAGTCAAATTAGGAGGTATAACGAATGGATGAGTGGTACATGAGCTGTGAAAAGGAGATGTATTGATTGATTACTCACTATGAGATTTTAGTAGGATTATGTTCCCTAGATTTTTACCTAGTAGTTGTAAGTCAGCATTAGAGAGGTGTGTGATAGATGCGCATGTTAGTGCTAGACCCTAAGCTTAAATTTTAAGGAGTAGTATTACAGAGGAAATAACATGATAATAGTGATGGTCCTTCCTGGAGATTTGACCTAAGAGTCTTGCTGTAGTGCGTGTTCAATGATTAAGATGTTGACTAGCAAAGAGCATGGTGCTAGGAGTAAAGTAGAGGTACCCCTTAGATAAAGATAGTAAATTAAGGGAGAAGCACTAGAAAAGAGGAGGCTTAGGAGGTTTAAGATATGTAACCATGATTGTGTACAAATGGGTGAGGCTCTAAGTTATGACTGCTATAAGAATCTGGATAGTATATTTGAATTGTTGATGTAGAGTAGGTTGATGTAAGTAATCTTTGTCATCACGAGTAGCTAGGTCGATTTGGGGCTTATGGATAGACGATGATAATTTTTCCATGGTATTCTAAGTCTTATACTGATGAGTTTATGAGTGCACAGAAATTGAGCATTAGCAGGCAAAAGAAGATGTTAGATTGTGGAAAGTGATTATATACGCCATTAAGAGTAGCAAATAGAGAGAGAGAGAGAGAGAGAGAGAGAGAGAGAATTCCATAGAGACATGAGGGAGCTAAGAGTGATATCGTTGAAAGGAGTCTGAGTGGCTAGCTATATGTATGTGACTATAGCATAACAGAAGAGTTTAAGATGCACATCCTTGCGAATAGTGACTCCTTGACCATGTGGAGGTATATGTTTATAGCCTAGCAAAGGAAATTGATTCACCATTTAGAGAGAGGACCTTGAAGCTAAGGGGGAGATGATGATATGAGAAATCGAAGTAGATCTTGAGTTTTTTTATTGTGATAGGCTGAACAAGATGAGATATCAATTCTTTTCCATCTCATGTAGTCCTTATACTTCAGTTAAGGTAACATTCCATTCCCTTCTGGTGTATGACTGTCATACCTATGGCCTAGTCCCAATTCCCATTCATGTTAAGTTTTGAGGATGAAAAATGATGAATTCATTCATTTATTTTGATATTCCCCTATGAATCAAAGAATTTTCGGTCATATGTTGGAGGAGATATGACATGGTTTTACACTACGTATAGCTCTGTGAACTCAGAATGAGTCTTGATAGATAAGGGAGACTGTAATCTATGAATGTCCTAAAATAAGATTTCTTGATTGAATTATGCTAATGATCTTTTGTTCTAAGCTCCTTCCAGTCTGCATAGAAATATTGACGATAGAAGATGAGTTGTGGGTGATGGGAGAGAAGCAGTGCTCCTGAATTGTGATAATGGAGTTGAGTTTCTATCTTCGAGTTAATATTCCTTTTGAGCCTCTACATACTAGAGCATGCAAGTCCTTGATAGTATTTGTGCCTAATAATAATGTTAGGGATAAAGTTTAAACTCTAGACATTGTGTTCAAAGTCTATTCATGAGAATGAGTATTCGAGCAACTGAGTATTTGAGTTATGATGATATTCATGCTTATTTTGCCTAGAGAGGTAGCAGTTTGAGGTTTTGACAAAGAGGGAGATGATGATTTCTTCCAGGTCCAAGCAATGATGTTGATAGTGGTAGACTGAGGATGAGGGTAGATGAGGAGGAGTGAGTGTATCCTTATTATGATATAGGTTTTAAACTTGTGTCATATAGTGATAGAGACAGGAAGGAGGAGAGAAATAAAACCTTATGATGAATAGTAGATAGGAAAGAGTATGTTGGTGTGACTTTGAGTGAGAATTCATTGAATGGTGTAAGTAGAAGTGCTAAGTAGGCTTGAAAATTCTAAGATATAGTTGAAGTGGTTAGAGTGATAGGCTTGAATTCGTGGTTGCTATTATGTAAGAGGAAGTATTTGATTAGCATGAGACAGTAATAATAATAATAATATATTTAGTAAACTTTTATCAATAAAATCTAAGATAAATAAAATATAAGCACATTATATTCTTACCTTTTAGAGATAGAAAATATAGTTTTCGAGCTTGAAAAAGATCTGGAAAATAAAACTATGATGCACACCTTAATCTCAAAAATATGAATGAGTCCAACCAAAAGTATTTTCTCTTTATAGCCAATTTCGAACTTTGTGTCTTGTTAGACACCCTGTTTTGCTCTACTTATAATTTAAGGCAAGTGGTGTAGTCGTGTACGCAATCTGAGAAGACTGTTGTGTCTTGTTAGACACCCTGTTTTGCTCTACTTATAATTTAAGGCAAGTGGTGTAGTCGTGTATGCAATCTAAGAAGACTGTTACGCCTTTTTGTTTTATATTATTTGAGTCTGATTTTTCATATACAACTTTTTTTGGGGGAAATTTTCATGTCTAACAAACCTGTGCTATGAACTTACCATATTAATTATTTTAAAAAAAAAAATTAGAGTAGCCGGTAAAGTTATTGTCATGTGACCAAGAGGTCATGAATTCAATCCTTGAAAACAGTCTATGACAGAAAAATATACCCTTGTGATCGGTATAGCGAAAGATGATAGGCTATTGAAGACTTCGTGATGAGGGATTCAAGTAAGGATAGAGGGGGTAGTGAAGAGGACTAATGATCTTTTAATGAAAGTCCTTGTGGAAGTTTTGAGTTGATTATTGAGGATTGGCTTTGCATGAGTATAGTCATCCCGTGAATAGCACCTTGAGGCTTAGAAGTAGGCTTAAATGGAAGAGAAGGAGGTGGTCATTTGGAATCTAAATAAGATATATAAGCTTAAGTTGATGAGGTAGTGTGTCGTGGAAAGGAGCACAATTGAGATGAGGTGCTAAGCTTGAGAGTTGTACATAGAGTCTTATGTATCGATGGTCCCATTCTCCATTACAATAAATGCATTCTTTTCTGAGTTGGAAATGCTGATTGTCGAAGTGTTTAAGCGATTCAAATTGATTGAGTTTCGTCATTCCATTCATGCTTGATGGCAAAAATTCTAAAGATGTATTTCTTCTCTTGATTGGAATCGATTTGTCTATTATGAGTGACTTGTGACTGTCCAAATTGGTTGATTTGGATATTAGAAGGAGTCTTAACCGATTTTTGTGCCTAATGATTAGAAGGTTGAAGGAAATTTCCTTACCTTTAACTAAATTAATTGTCTTTTCTTTAGTTGATTGTCTACTCTTGAGTCCGAATAGAGTTGATTGTTGATTAAGATAGGATCAAACGATTGATTGATACATCTGAATGTTAAGATGAATTCTGAGTCTATTCGTGACTTGATATCTACCTTTACTTATCATTTGAGGACGAATGATCCCAAGGGGAAGATGATGTAACACCCGTAAAATTATCGAAATGCCCCTAAAACGTAATCGTGTGCATAACGCATCTTCCAAAGCTCCGATGGGAAATCCGAGACTAGATTTGCAATCAGCATGGAAAATCGAGTAGCAAAATGATCTCAAACCGATTCTAGAGCAATCAGATCGAAAACTAATTTTCCCAAGTTTCCCCAAAATAGTAAGGGTCCGACCCAGGGAATGATGCGCTAGGGACGGGGACTAGCACTTGTTCTCTTTTTAAATTTTTCGACGGAAAAATAATTTACAAAATTATACACTGGCATGCCCATTCTGTGATACGGACTGGGCCAGTCGTAGTGAAAAATTATTTCTTCTTTTGTGAGGGGCAATCTAGACATTTTTCAACCAATTTTAATACCCAAAAACGTATTTCTAAGCATAAATTCGTATGAAAAGGTTTAACAAAACCCATCCTTCCTAAGTCTAAATGAGAGAAACTGAGAGAAGGAGAAAAGAGAAAGAGGAGGGTTTCAAAGTCCACGGCTAAATTCGTGAAGAAAGTTGGGAATTCTTCAATCCTAGGTATGTAAGACTAACTTAAAATATGAATTTGTTCTTTCATGTGCCCAATAAGTGGAAGAAGAGTAATAGACAGATGTGTTGAGTTTATGTTTGAAATTCTTGGGTTTTCTTGAAACCTATACCCGTATTATGAATTTTCCATGTTGATTATTATCATCAAAAGTGTGGTTTCCTACACACATGAAATAGATGGATAGATGGATGTATTAAGTTTCATATATGTAAATCTTAAGTATTTTCTTGAAAACCTATATCTGTGTAATGTATTTCTTATGTTGATGGCCCTCACAAAACTAATTTACTGAAATAATGGTTTTGTATGAACTATTCCTTATAACTTGATTTACTACACACTTGATTTATTGTGGATTACTTCTATACCTTTTTATACCACTCTATTAAAGATCATAAGAATGAACTTAGGAAAATGGGTCCAGAGCCTTGAGGTTAATAATGTGCTAATGATGTATGATTGTGGCCATGGTATTGGTGAATGTTGATGGTAATGTGGAGGAAATTTATATTTCGTGGAGTCTTAGGGGTATCTAATCTATCCTAAAGAATATTCCTAATTTTCTTGAGTTAATGATTGATGAGATGAATTGATGTCCTGTGTCCAAATTAGAGCTAAATGATGAGAAACCTTGATGTTGATGTTTATGAGCATGTTAAGTCCTTGGAGGAGTATCGAGCACTAAAAATGAAAAAGAGTGAGTCCTACTCGAACTCATTGACTACGTGGCCAGCGTAAGATGAGGATTGGACCGTGAGAATGGATATTTCCTTAGTCCCAAAAGAGGACTTGATGTTATTATAAACCCCCGGATGTACGCCCCTTCACCCTGGCAAGGTACTGGGCGGATTCCATAGTGGCATTGCTTCGTTGTACCATCACTGGCTCATAGGTGATGGGTGTAGGTCCGAGAAACTCCCAGATAAGTTCCCAAACTGAGTAATCCAAGTCGAGATGAGATGAGACATGATAAGATAAGTTGAATTTAGTTCCTTTGAAATGAGTCCCTCTAAGATGAGTCTAATTTGAACGAGTAGAGTTGAGGTTGTTAAGGGGTCACTTGTCTATTCTTTGTTCTTGCTTTAGATAGACATCTGACATGTTGATCGTTATTAGTTTGATATTGATTGTTGTTTCTATATTGTTCCACCTATTTCGGTTTTATTAAGCTATTCTATATACCATATAGTCCACGTACTGATGTCACTCTGGTGTTGTATCATTTTATGATACAGATACACAAGATAGAGATCATCAGTAGACATTTCTTTGAGGATCTTTGGTCGTCCAGCGGATTGGTGAGCCTCCCTTACTTTGCAGGTTCATTACATTTATTTTCATCTTATTTTTAGAGTTAGATTTGATTAGCTTTATTATTTCATGAGTTGAGATAGTCATGTGTCTATCATTGGCACCGATTGATAGTAATAGAGGCTTCATAGACTAGAGACGAATGTTGATGTTAAGACTTGTTGAGCTAGTTCTTTCTACTAGCCTTTTAATTATTATATTATTTTTGAGATTAGATGGATATGCCTATTTACTTTTTCTTTGTTTTTCGCTAATCAGTAAAACAATTGATTGAGTAAATGTGATGAGGCCAAGTGGTTCATGTCACGCCCCAAGTCCCATTAGGGCGGACCAGTACCCGTTGCCGATAAGGCTCGGGAGAACCAACCTATATCTATGCACTGTCTATACATTTTATAAAGGATTTCTATATTTAACATGCTTTTGTGCAAGGAAACAGTAATACAAGCCAAAAGAAAATGCATATGACTAGGCCGTTGAGGCCACGGTGTTGAAAGTACGAGACATGACCATATTTTAATTTACATAGTCTACAAAGCCTCTAGATAAGAGAAAGTATCGAATAAGGGTCAGGACAGGCCCCACCTTAATTAACTGTACAATACAAATATATAAGCTTTAGACACACACAAAGCTCCGAAACAACCTGGAGCTTGGTAACAACAGCTGAATGTCCTAAACTCTACTGGGAGATCTACTTACACCTGTACCTGCATCATGAAATGCAGGTCCCCCGAAAGGGACGTCAGTACGAGATAATGTACTGAGTATGTAAGGCATGAGATACTATATAGGAAGTAACAACTTCAAATGAAACTATGCACTGGTGTGGAATAAGAGACCACCTATAGATATACTTTGGGATCGTATACTTTAAGTTCTTTATATTGCTTTACCTTTACTGTATAATCTATGCATATCATATATTATAAGTGACCAACTGATCAGTGGTAAATTATATCGGGATCATCCCTGGCTAGGTTCTTCCTTAACCCCTCGGTCTACCACCCGTGATAGGATCATCCCTAACTAGGTGATTCTTCCACCCCTCGGACTACCACCCATAAAAAACTATATACTTTACTTTATCTTTCAATTATCTTTGAGATGATTCTTTTGGTGGTCACAATATTGGATCTATAAGGCTGTGTATGCAGTATGTGACATGTTAATAACTATACAAGACACTATGGCAATGAAGAGAGTATGTTACATAAATAATGAAATGCGTATGAAATGAAACAAATCATGAACTTTGTTTGGCAACAAGAACTCATGTACTTGGTATCCACGTATGTATGTAGATTTGAAGGTAACTATATATATAGGAGCTAATGAACATGTGAAAGAGTGGAGACAAGGTTGTTGGTCATGTTGGAGTAGATAAATGCTTTTACTTACCGAGGGATCTATGTTTCATGCCAAATGATATGAAATCAAGTAGCCTTACATACCTCGTTGTGTGACCTTATTACTACTTTGGAGTGGCTTCTTTTCCCCAAAATATTTATTTACATCATATTAGGCAATAATACTAGTATTAGCAGCAAAGAAACACTTCTTGACAGCCCAATATCATAAAAACAATCACCCGGACAGCAAGCTTTCAATTAGTGACGCAAAGGCATTCCTTCAATCTTTTCACTTATAATCTTTTCTTTTTGCAACCTTTATTATGTACACATCATGTACAACTCATTTCAGACCCTTAACAGTCTTATAACAGCCCACAAAGCATAACACATAACAATTCTTCACAATATACAAACAAGTGGTATAACGTTACATCCTTTCACCACACTTCGACATCAACAATCCCGAAACTATTTTAACTTTACCTAAATTGTTTCCCATATGTTTACCATATAAAACCAGTCTTAATATAGTCTAAAAATAGTCCCAAAATATGGGAAGTTTGTGGAGCAACATATTACAATTCTACACAACCTACAAATGGACAGCATAACGTTACCCCCCTTCGCTACATTTCAACGTCGACAATTCCAAACATTTTCTAACTCTAACTAAACTGTTCCAACAAAATTTACACATACAAATAGTTCTAATAAAATCTTAGAACAGCACCCAAGAAGTCATTAAGGACATGAGCCAATAGCCTTAAATCCAACAACCCATAAATTCCAATCAACATTATACTTAAGATAGCACAATAAAACTCATTTGTTAAATGAAACCAAAATCTGGGCAGCAACCTTAGGGTAATGTCTATAGCTCAAATCATATTAATAACATCAAATTCTCTTCATAATACATCCCACCAATTAAAGAAAAATTCTCTTGAACAACAAGAAACATTCACAACAACACTTAAGACACAATCTGCCCAGAATTTCCAAAATAACATACTAGCATATACTTCTTGTTTTCTATAAGAAAATCATACTAAATATACTACTATAATTACTTAACTTTGTTTTTTAAGATCCAGGTGTTCCTTCAAGATCCTATAAGTTCCTTGTGGCTGCTTTCTTGGTTTAAGAAAGTGTAAAGAGAAGATTGGGGAAAGCTGAATTTTTTTTCTAAGCTTAAGAGTGGCTAAAATTTTGCTACTTGTAATCCCTCTTTAAAGGCCTCATTTGGACGACTTTATTTGGAACTTTTGACCAAATAATACCTCATATAAGTAGGCTAATTAATCAGCAGCTAGTTCCCCCAAAATTGGGCCAAAATGGGCATCAAATCTAATGGACTTTGACTGCCAATTTTCAGCTTTCCTCTTAATTTGTTTTTGGCCCAAATGGTCAAGTGGTTTGGGATATACTTGGGCTTTTCTTTACATTCCTCTTGGGCTGACAATAAGGTCCATTTATGATGCTAAATCATGGGCTAAAATTATACCCTTAACACAGACTTTATCCATAATCGGACTTGGACAAATTTGACGTTGAACCTCGTCTTTGTTTAGCTAGCAAATTCAAGCTAAGCAAGTAGGTGACTCACCTACTAGATTATTAATTCATACAAACACCTTAATTCTCTTACTTTTTTTAGGGTTGTGATATCCTCAATTTAACATAAAACACATATACACTCGACCCTCTTAAGCGTTAGACGCCCACATCGCCCGTTAACAGGAGAATCAAGTACTTTTAACAATGGACACTAATTTGACCAATCCATATCATGATTTATTTCACACAGTATTAGTATATGTAAAATGTGGGGTGTTAAAGTTTGCTTGGGGGCTAGCAATAGTATCTGAGTGTTGGTACGTCTAGGGTACCCTCTCGAGGCGTGACACATAGTCTTTGGACAAATATATCAAAGATTATCAATACCTAGTCATACATATTTTTATACTCCTGTTGTCCATCTTTATTTGTATGCTAAATTTTCGGCACATGCGTTATACATGATTGCCCCATTTTGAGATGGCTAGAACTTAAAATAGTGTTCATGGCATGTTTGTCATAATATGTTGCTCAAATTCTTTGTGTACTCCTTTTTCCTATATAATTTTGTAAAAAATATTTCATTACTTCCAACTAATCGGTTGTAATGAGATACATAAATTGTGAGACCGATTTGTTTGAACCAACATCCAAGAGAAGTTTAGAAATCAAAATCAGGAAAAAAAAAAGATTTTGCAAGTAAACACCAGTTTTATAAAAATGTATAAGAGAGTGATCTTTATGAAAGGGGAAAAAGGTCTGATATACCGATCAACTTTATGAGTTAAAGTAAATGTACCACTTTTTAGGATGACTCAGATATATATATCATTTTCTATTCTATGGGGGTGAAAAAAATAATTTAACTTTACTTTTCTGACTTTTTTTTAATTATTCGTTAAATTAAAGAAGACAAAAGATTTTTTTTTTATGTGTAAACTTTGCAAGAATGGTCAAACATACCCCAAAATATAAATTGTAAGAATTAAATTTAAAATAGATTTTTTTCACTTTCATTGGCCAAAATAGATGTATCTTTCTTTTTCTTTTTCTTTTCTCGATTCTCTACTTCCCCCAATCCAAAATTCTCAGGTGAAAAGAAGATAGATGAGTGAGAGGCACATCATTTTGAAATATCAAACTCAATATAGCCAAGTTCAAGGTATATCAAGTCCTTTGAAAAAACCTCATTGGCTAAGAGTTAAATAGTAAAAATAATGAAGACACCAACAAACAACAAAGTAACTAAGATGAAACATAGAACTCTCTAAGAAAATTCGATCATATATAAAACAAGATTTTACAAGTAAATATCAATTTTATGAAAATGTATAAGAGAGTAATCTTTATGAAAAAGGGAAAAGGTCTAATACACCGATCAACTTTATGAGTTAAAGATGATGTATCACTTTTTAGGATGATTCGGATATATATATCCTTTTCAATTTATGGGCGTGAAAAATGATTTTTGACTTTTTTTTATTAGTCCTTAAATTAAAGAAGACACAAGATTTTTTGTGTGATAAGATGAAGTATACTCCCAATCTTTGCAAGAATGGTCAAACATAAATCAAAATATAAATTATAAGAAGTAAATTTAAAGTAGACTTTTTCATTTTTTATTAGATAAAAAAAATTATCTTTTTTTTTAATTCTCTGCTTCTCCCAAATTCAGAATTCTCAGGTGAAAAAAAGAAGATAAATTACTGAGAGTTATGGGATTTTGATAGTTTACACATCAAACCAGGGAGAAAAAACAAGATTTTGATAGTAAATGCACATATAAACAAAGATTTAACCCCTCATGTAAACATTTACTTCAAAAATATTAAATACTTTTTAGAACTTCAAAAATAAAATTGTCCTTTTGCCAAAAAACAAAGGACTTTTTTTCAAAATTAAATTTATTTGACTGATTTTTTATCCTTAGCATGAATGATAACTTATACATTTGAACAAACTAATTTTTGGTGTCTGTTTGCACGTGTGATCCATGCAATATATTATAAATCAATTTGCAAGAGGAACTATAGTCTTTTTGAGAAGTAAAGTTTTTTATGTTATAAAAGCTTTATCTCGTAAATTTTAAAGGGTTTTTTTGGAGTATTCAATAACTTCCATTATTGAGTTACGGAATAATTTTCGATAATCAATTTACTTGGTGGACTAAAGTAATAATTTATTTAAAATTATATACTATTTATCCCTTTCCACAGTCAGATGAAGCCAAAGATTCACTATTTTTTGGCTTTAGGGTATGATGGAATAAAGCAAAATGACGCTTTAAACTGTCTGCGATTAGTTCAATTGTGAAGTAGCAATTAGTCAATGCAACTCTCGACGCTCATCCTGGGTCATCTGGAAACAGTCGCTCTATGTTTTAAACATAGGGATCAAGCTACGTACATCCGACCCCCCCTTATCCCGCAATGGGCGGGAGCCTTTGAGGCAATGGGGTAATGTTATTATTGTTGTATTATATACTATTTATCGCATATTTATTAAAAATAGGTTAATAAAATTTATAACTTTTAATATATATTTAAATTTTTTTTTTAAAAAAAAAAAGGAGAAGAAAGAATTAAGAAAAAGGAAAAGAAAAAAAATAAAACGAAAAACAAACGAAGGGCAGAACACCCCCAACACAGGAAAAAAAATTGAAAAGAAACAGTAAAACCGACACACAGAAAAGAAAAGAATACAGGAAGAAAAAAAAAAAGGAGAAAAAATAGAGATTGTCACCCCAAAATTTTAATGTAATTATTCTCGTCCTTTCATTAAACTTTTATGTTTTTCTTTTTTAACAATTGTGAATGTAAAACTCGATAAAAATTATCAAAATATCCGTAGATGAGAGATGTGCACGTAACACGTCTTTTCAAAACTTTGACGAAAAATTCGAGGCCGAAAATGCGATCAACACAAAAAAATTGAGTGGAAAAATGGTCTTAGTTGATTTTTAGAACAACCGGATCAAAAGATATTTTTTTATGCAAAAACGCATTCCAGTAAGAGTGCACGAGATGTCCGCGTTGCGGACTTGTCGTGGATTCATACTTAGATGAGATCCCAATATTTTCTATGGGACTAGAAAACTTGATCGAAAAATTTTCGGTGAAAATCCCCTCAAAGCAACCTAGTCCGCGACGCGGACTAGGCCTCTCCGAGGCGAACTTTTTTTCAATTTTTGTGAGGGGCATTCTAAACCTTTTCTAACCCCTTCTAAACTTAAAACACGATCTAAATGAGTCGTTTTGAGCGTAAAAGGATTTTAATCCCCATTGCTAAGTCTTTTATAAGTTCTAACAAAGATTAGGGCTAAAGAGAAGAGAGAATAAGCGAGAATTCAAGGAAATCGAGGAGGATTCTTACGAGATTGAGTGTCAAAGCTTCATACCAGGTATGTAAGGCTAAACTAAAGCTTAAAATTGTTCTTCCATGTTCCCCATTGATGGTAATAGAGGACTAGAGAGTATAATGAGTCATACATACATGCTTCTTCAATATTTTCTTGTAAATTATATATATTACATGTATTTTCATGTGTTGATGATTATCATAAACTTGTTTAACTGAATAAATGCTTTTACATGAGTTACTTCATAAACCAAATATGTTATTTTGTAAAAGAATGTATGAATGAACCTAGGGATTGAGTCTAGAGCCTCGACTTGAGTATGTTGATTCTGATTGTAATGTGAGTATGATGACGAGTTAATAGAGCTTGATGATCCCATGAGTATTCATAATTGAACTCCAGAGAGTTGTCTAAATGACTTCTTCCTAATGATTGATCTACGCCTTGAGCTATTGAATGAGAATTGAGCTAATGAGATAACTTGAGATCATCAGCCGAAAGGCCTAATTGAGTTGAGTTAATGAGATGATAAGAGTCTCTACGAGACTAATTAAGATGATTGATTTAAATGAAGAGTCTTATGAGCATTAAGTCTTAGGAGGAGTATCGAGCATCGAAATGAGGAAGAGTAAATCCAACCAGCACTCATTAACTACATCGCCAATCAGAGGTTCCCTCTTGAGTTAAAGTCATTGAAAGCAATAGAGGACTTGAGAGAGACTAGATCCCTTTGGGATCCGATTCATTCTTTACCTGGCAAGTACGAAACAGCAGTGTCAACCATGTCGAGGGTACCTTTCTAGGGCATGACAGTGAAATATTATTGCCAGAACCTTCAGCAATTACAACCACCTTCAGCAATTACAACCAAAGATACACCTAAACTCTTGATCACCTAGGTAAGGTGACTAAGCTTCAAACCTAAAAGGTAACTAGTTAAGAACTTAGACTATGCATAAACTCTCTATAGTTATTTTGCTTTCTTTGATGCATTAAACATCGCTAATCTAACTTTTATATCTTCCCTGATCTAAGCTACAACTACATCAGGCTGTAGACATATTCCTCCAAACTGTCTCCAATTCTGAGCTCGTCAAACATTGTAGTATATGGCCATCAAGAATGCTACAGATATCTTCTTCTTGAAGCCACTACATCTCTTTCTTTTAATTCGTAGTAACACTTGTGATACATCTCCTTCAAACAAAGTAATCCCTATCCATTATTCCAAGTCATGTTTCACCTACTTTGTCCATTCACAGTGCCAAAATAAGTGTGTTGCTGATTCCAGAATCTGCTTTTGACATAAACTGCAATGAGTATTATCAAGAGGCATGTTCAATCTCTACCTCCTTTCCTACGTCAGTAGTCTATTCCGTGCTGCTAACCATACGATTACCCTATGTTTTGGTAAAGTTACACCATTCCAGATTAAGTTAGCAATTTTCCATCTTCTCTGCTTTCCCACTAATGATAAGCAGCTCTGTGTGATTGAGTAATCTCCACTGACTGTGAGGCTATATTTATTATGTACATACCAGTGCTTCATACTGTCTTTTAATGAATGTACCTTCCTTTGGTACCAACTACTGTCAGAGGGAGTTTCGTGTGTCCAAATGTTCTCAGAACTCTTCATATATAGCTCATGTACCCATTTGATCCATAGGGACTCCTTTTCCACTATCAGTTGCCATAACTGTTTGCCTACTGAAGCTATATTCCAGAGTCTGCAATTCTTGACATTTAATCCCCCTTCCTTCTTTGATTGACACATCATATCCCATTACCAGTGATAATTTCCACTTGTCAGCAGTTGTACCCCTTAGGTACTTTCTACACTTTCTATCCACCTCTTTAAGTATACTCTGAGGCAATATGAAAGTAGAACCCCAGAAATTATATATTGAGAAAAATACAACATTCACTACTTGGATCCTTCCTGGATGGGACAATTGCTTGAAATACGACCTTGTGATCCTCAAGATGATCTTTTCCATAGGTTGTTGACATTCCAATTTACTCCATTTTTAGAAGAAAGGGGCAGTCCCAAATATCTGATAGGAATTCTCAAATAGAAAAACTTGTCTCTTCTAGTGTTTGGTTTTTAACTGCTTCATCCATCCCTGCTAGAAAAATACTTGATTTTTTTCATGTTAGCCTCTGAACTAGTTACCTTACTAAAGTGAGTTAGTGCTTCTATCACTCTGTTAATGGACTTCATTGTGCCCTTGCAAAATAACATCAGATCATCCGCAAATATCAAGTGAATTAGTCTTGATGATTTACACATAGGGTGAAACTAGAGATCAACTGTGCTCATTGTCTTCAAAGTTCTTGATAGGTATTCCATGACTAACACAAAAAAGAGAGGGGACATTGGATTCCCTTGCCTCAACCCTCTCTCCCATGTTAAAAAATCATTACTCTTCCCATTCGATTTGATTGAAAACCTTATAGATGTAACACAAGCCATTACCAATCTGGTAAATTTCTCTGGAAAACCATAACCAAGCATAGACTCCTCTAAGATGTTACGGCCCAATCCTAGGGTTTAGACATAACCGGTGAATGGAGAACCCAAAGGAATAATAAGAGATAAGTATAAACAAGGGGAATTGGGAATAAGGATAAACTCCAAGAAATACACACTATCACCATCAAGATATCCACATCAGCTACTTTTCCACCATGTCAAGCGCGTGCACACACCATAGACACAGGTGGACATTGCAGGGGCCCATAATCAAGCTTTAAAGGAGTTCCAGAGTATTTAAAACAGGTGATAGTTTAAGTGTTTACTAAATAAAAAACTTCAAGTTCAGGGGATATTTAACCATTTTGCCTACTTAAAAATTATATTTTATATATTAATTAAAATGTAGATAATTTTAATAATATTTTTTTTACTTTGAATAAGCTTAAATAAAAATTTTATTTTTAAACTAAATAAGATGGGGTTTTCTTTATCAGCTAAATAAGATGAAAGTTTTTTTTTAAGTCAAACAAGATGAATTTTATTGAAAATTTTAGTTAAAGTTAAATAAAGTAGAAATTTTATTTATAAGTTAAATAAGATGAAATTTAATTTTAAAAACACACGGTGCAATCATAAAACTACATACACATACATTAAATAAGATGAAAAAAATTAATTTTTAATAATGAGTAACTAAAGCCTGCAAAGAAGATGAAAAAAGGTATTTTTGTAACAAACATCCTATTCTTAAAAATTGTAGAACAAATAGTAATTTGAATATGAAAAACCAAACAAGCAATAAAAACTACTCCCCTTATAACTTATCCCAATATGACTAATCTCATCATAACTTATATACAAACCAAATAACCCGTAAAGGGCCTAAAGAAAAATACTTTATTAGCCCTCCTCGTTAATCGTCTTGCTTAACAATATCTTTACGCTTTGTTTGGATGATTGTTACGCATTATCTTATAATGTCTCATATTGTATTATATCTTCATATTATATTGTACAGTATTATTTTAATCAATATAATATTAAATTTTTTTTAGATGTATCTATCCATTATAATAGGGCATTACTATTTTCGAAATCATGAATTTATTGGTATATTCTAGATATATACCTCCTCTTAATAGTAAATGTTCATTTAATGAACTAAGAACTAAAACAGAATTATGTCACTTAATAAATTTTACAACTAACAAAGAGTAATTTAATTGATATGTCTTCTAATTAAATAATTATAATGAATAATAATTTGTAAAAAATAGTCAGATAAAACTCTATAAAGCAAACGAATATAACATTCATTCTAAAATAATTGAATTGTATACTATTCAAGATAGATGTCGAAATATTTTTTCAATTTTACCTTTCATTAATTAAATTTTCAAGATTGAATTTTAAGAAATTGATTTTCTTGGAAAGTTCTGAGTATATTAATGTATTTTAATTTTTCATTGACCACAATACTTTATATCTTCCAATTCATCTTCCTGTTATATTTGAAAAAAAAAATTGAAAGAGAGTATTAAACTCGAATGGAATATTTAAATTAAATTGTATTGTAGCCATGTTAAACTAATTAAGAATCATATTGAAGTAAACCTTTTTTTTATAAACTAGTTTTAGTGTACGCGCTTTGCACGTATGAGCCACGTCAATATAAAAATTATATATAAATAGTATTTATCATTAAATAAATACAATATTCATGTAAATAAAATTAAATAAATATTATTAGTTTGATGCAATATTTTGGCCTATTGTGATAGAGCAAAGATGAAAAAAATAATTCAATTATTTATAATATAGATATGCTAATAGTTTTTAATAGATAAAATAATAATTTAGAATTGAATAGTTAGAAATTAAATAAATAATTGACTAAAATTTACTGCAATAAAAGATTCCAAAATATAAAAGGAGCCGTTTAATATTTTCAACATAATTTTACTAAATTTTTTCTTTTTAAATTTGTTATATTACATACTTTTATTAACAAAGTATTTGATAGTCAAAATGTTTATTAATTATTTACATAG
>JAOTQR010000007.1:3112056-3128123 GCA_025774065.1 Solanum ossicruentum | reverse complement strand
TTAAAGAGCCATTTTGCTTTATTCCATCATACTCCAAAGCCAAAAAATAGTCAATCTTTGGCTCCATCCGAGATTGAGTGTAATTCCACCAATGGGATCTAGGGAGGTAGAGTGTACACAAACCTTACCCCTTAAAGTGCTCCGACAGACTTTAAAAGTGTTCGCTCATGGTCTATCGTGAAGTTGATGATATCAATCTGGACTAGTTTCCGAGCATATTGGCTGAACTAGAAAGGTAACAACAACAATAACACATAGCGTAATTCCATAAGTAGAATCTAGAGAGGTAGAGTGTTCCCGGACCTTACCCCTATCAGCTGGAGGTGGCGAGATTGTTTTCAAAAGATCCGCGGCTCAAGAAAATCAATAACAAAGAAAGAACAAAAAAAAACATCTTACTTTACAGCCCCATAATGCTAAGAACAATTAACATGATGTATAACCAGCGGCAGAGCCAGGATCTGGGGAAGAGTCGAACCACAAGGCAATTCAAGAAAACAAGATTTCACACATCCTAAAATTTCAATCACATTATTCAACAATTTATACATCTCATATTAATTATTCAATATAATTTTCCAACAAACGAAATTCGATTGAACCCCTTCATTGTACATACACATCAAATTCAAACACAAAACATGATTAGGCACGCGATTCGAGACAATTGAAATGAAAATTAAAACAAAATTACTTACATTTGAGGAAGAATCTTGATGTTTTTCAAGCTTCCATACAACAAGCTAGTAAAAGGGGTTGGGGTTACAACATAGAAGATGAGGAAATTCTTAGATTAAGACCTAATCAAACGTTAATTTAGCAATGATTAAGGTTCTTCCTATTAATTATGTGTGCTCCTATTGTTTGGGATGTGTTGTGGTTTTACGTGCATGGGGGGCTTTTTTTGGTTAATTAGTAACTTGTGATAATAATAATTAAAAAATAGTATTATTAGTTAATAATTAATATAGACACGTGTGTTAATGAGAAGACTTAAAAGACCTAGTTAAGAGAAAATATTGGAACCCCTAAGAAGTGGTGGAATCTTCAAACTTACACTAATAATATAATTCATTTATTTACACTTTCGATGTGTATTTTGACTGGCTATAATTCTGGATCACGTGTAGGATAGTTTTTTTAATAATTATTTTCATTTTACATTAGGTTACACATTCAAGTCCAACTTTAAAAGCGTAATATTATATCATGATGAAATAGTAGACACGTGAAATTTTAATATTCTAAATGATTCTAATAGACTAGGAGAAAATTTCCAACTTTGAAATGCACAATTTATTGAAAATTATTATCATTGAATTTGTCTTGACTCCTAATATTAGAGGTGATCCATATTCTCTTTTATCCTAATATCTTCTTATTGTATAAGGAGAATATAGTTTGAATTAATTACAGCTCGCGGCAAATGTCTAACTGTAATTATAGTTTGAGTTTTGTATAATTTGTGCAATTTATATAAATACTATGCGCAATTATACAATAGTTGTGTGTGAATCAAATTGTATAGCGAAATATACAAACATTATAAATTGTGTAGTTAATTATACAAACATTGTGCACGAATTGGATAGCGAAATATACAAGCACTATACAAAAACTGCGAATTACACAAATGTATATAAATGTTACAAATGCTGCTATAATTATAGTTACAAAATATAATTACCCAAACTATAACTATGGAGAATAATTAAGATATTTTTGAGTGACTATATGCGAAAATTCCTCAAATAAAAATCGTATTTGTATAAGGCCTCTTGAATCAAAGTTCAAACTCGATTTCTTTCTTCTACATTATATCCTTCTCTCTCGAATTCTCAATCATTAGGCACCACATCTAGAAGAGACATAACATCAAGAGGTCCTGAATCAAATAGAGCAAGCAAGCCGAACCCCTCCAATGAAAAATTGTACAATTTATACATAGTTAAAATTATTTTTTATCTGTATATAGAAAATGTAGAATTCTCCTTTTACTAGTTCGTATATTTGCTTTTTCAGATTTTGAACCCCATACTTGAAATTCTGGCTCTGCCATTGCTTACGACTTCATGTTGTTAAGCTAAAAGAATTAGCTATTTTGTAGAAATCTTGTTTCACCATTGGCCATATTGATTGTGGAGCTTGGGAGTTCAAAGTGAATAACTTTCCTCCATTGGCACAACAAACAGCAACATTGTGTCTTTGAAATGTAGGACTTTCAACTTGGAATTCTAATGTGTAGTATTTTTTATTAGAATCCTCTCTTAAATTTGCTTGAATTAGTGTCCCTTTCACATTAGGCCTTTTGCTTGATCCTGTAATAATTTGCACTATGGCCTCACCTACTTCCTTTGGTCCTCCAAATGTCTCTATCCTGTTGGGATCGAAATAACAAGACGTCATACAGATGTGCACAAGTTGACATTTAATTTTATATAAATTTGGCACATGCGTCCTATGTGGCATATTATACATAAGACACAAATTGTTATGCAAGACGCCAAGTTGAAAGCATGCATATGCCTACTTGTTCAGTTTTGTACAAGTTTACGTGTCTACTTGTGCACACTCAAAGATCGGGGGCGTAAATGTTAGATAAGACCAAGTTATACAGATGCTTAACAGATGCAAATCTTGAACGATGATAAATCGATAACAACAAATATATTTGGTACAATGCATAAATATGTGCTACAATTTGGAATTATTTGTGCCCTCATGAACAAGTAGTCACTTAAATTTCTATAAAATTGAATCAGTAGACGCATGTATTCTACGTAGCATACATGAATTGCTACATAAGACGCCAAATAGGACGCATGTATCTACTTGTTCAACTTTATACAAGTTTAAATCTCTACTTGTGTACAACCAAAAGTTGAACTAGCACATAAATATCAGATAAAATCAAGCTAAAGGACATGCTTATGTATTATAACAAAATAATTTAACTAAAAATATAAAATATTTTAATATAGTCTCGTTGCGAGACTCCCGCCTTTAGGGACTAGCTAGCAATAACAAAAAGATTGAGGGCATCTCACATAATTTAAAGGCTAATTTATGACAAAACAAGCACTACAATATACTTTTTCTATTTCAATTTATATGATATTTTTTCATTTTTTGAGAGTTTAATAATTTAAGTTTTTCTGAAAAATTTATGGCGAAAGATAAGACTTACGAGAAATCAATAGGAACTTTTGCAACAATGACACTAACATTGAGCTCTCCATTTGAACCTGGCGGACCAAATGCAACAACTGGTTCATTTACATTTTTACCCCTCTGATCGCCATTGCTGCTGCTCAACGATGGCAGATCTCGTGATCGTTCGGCTTTTCCCGCAGCTCGATACAAGATAGTTTGATCTCCAACCCAATTTGAAGGATATACAAACTCTGTAACAAAAAAAATGAAAATCAATCTCAATAGTTTTAGTGGCAACTCGTGTTTTTGTTGCCACTAAAAATCCAATTTGAAACTTCGTGCCCAGTCATGGTATTACTACTTACTAACCAAATCCTTCATTGGTGTCAAGGCATCGAGTATAACCTCCGATGGGATAAATTACATCGAGCCTGAGACTCCGAGCTCCATCAGGCGATACGCCTAGTAAGGTGCTTGTAATTCCAGCAAAATTGGCTCCTAAGGCTACTACAGAAGCTGTGCCAGTCCCTGTAAGTAGACGCCGCCTGAAAACTGATTCCAGTGGTGCAAATTGATTGGATTGGTGTATTTGGTTATCCGATATCGGATCCTGAGTCATGTATATATGAATCCTTTTAGTGAAAATTCTAACTCTGTTGTGGATGGCGGAGTTCTGACTCCGCCATTGATAGGATGTAGTAGTTGTTCCTGTGCGAAAACAATGATGCATTGCCATTGTTAGTTCTTGATGTGTAGAATGACTACAGGTAAAGTTATGACAAAGGAAGAAAGATGATGAAGTAAAGGCCTATCCAAATCCTGTGGTACCTATTCTTTTAACCTCTTCTTTTAAGGTGTCTATATAAAGTTGTGTCATAAGTTCAAGCTTTGAAAACAACGTACGATAAATCTTTTTGATCAAACTCTTCCTCAAAACTTATGCATAGTGAAAATTTTAATGTACCAAACTTTCGTGAAATCTACTTATAAACAATTGTAAATAAATCTTATTTAAATACTCAAACTACAATATCATGAACATATAATTAAGAGTTTTTTTTAGTAGACCTTTCAACTCAATTTTGGAAAAACTTTTGTAACACATAAATAAGTTTACTTAAAATATACCTCTTTTAATTATACATATATTAACTTGACAAGCCATAAAACTCATGCATATTCCAATTTTTGTTGATAAGTATATATAACCAAAGAAAGATGCACATTATACATGATTAACTTATCTACGTAATAAATAGTTGTGAACATGCACACACACTCATCAAAGATATGAGCTTCACATTTTACCATCAATTGGTATTCTCAGTTGAAACATGTCATAGTTTGAACGTCTAAATAAAATTTACGTTCAGCACGGTTAGACAAATACATAAGAATTGTCGCGATAAAACTTGTGATCAAGGTCAAAAAGGGGTCAAGGCAACAGTAGTGTTGTTCACATGCCTGTAATGTACTACTACTATTTCCAAATGTTACTATGCCATTTAACACAGGCATCAATCACATTGAACCTTTTTCGCTCCGCCTGGAGCGGAGAATTTATGTACAAATACAAGAGAGCTTGTTCATAAAGCACAAGGATATCTAGAACTGCAGAAGTATACACAATTAATTTTTGGGCTTCTTTTTTGAGCTTCCCTCTCCTGGTTCGAATTTGCGTTTTATACCCAAAAAGTGCTCAACCTGAAAGATGAAGCAATAAAAATTATAACCCTGAGAATTAGATGATGATCATATAAGCATATATAGAGGCCAATCAGCACATGACCATGTGCAAGCACTAAAACAATCGACGTAGGAACAAATATAAGCCCTGCTTTGAACTTCTACCCCTACTACGACAATCAACCAATGCCACAGTAGGTTTTTTTGTGTGTGGGAGGGAAGGACAGGTCACAGGGGATGGTATATTGGGTACATTAAAAAGCCTATATGGATAAACATACCACTACTGATGTAAGCCTGTGTCCGACCACTGATGTAAGAATAAACAGAAAATTGCTATCCTTAATAGAACACAAGTGCGTGCGCATGCACACACAGCTAAGGACAGAAACTTCTTAGCGCTACAGCTACTCAAATATTAAGGAAATTCATATCCTTAACGCAAACCATTGTGCGTTTTATTTTTCAATCTAGCTTTAGCATGTTTTATGATTCACACCATAAATGGAGTGAATTGTATTTATCTAAAAATTCCAGGATTGGGATGCAACATCCCTGAAGAGGTGTAGCTGAAGGTTGTCTTTTGTCCTAAAAAGTGTCTTGCTGGGGCAATTAATACTTTGCATCATGAACAATATGCACATTGGAGCACACTGTTCAAGTAGCAAGACAAAGCATTAAGCATAAGCATGGAAGCAATCCAGACTGTAAAAATAGGTGTCCAGGTGGAAAGCTAGTGAGCACAAGGAAATCAGCATCGTAGCCAGCTAATAAGTATTATCATATCAGCGAAAGACACTGACCTTTTTATCACCAAGCATGGGGGTCAAACCTCCAGGCAAGTCCTTTTCAACAGTAGCAAAACCACTTCGAGGATCACTAGTTTGCCTGAAAATAACAGAACACTTTGCAATTACAAACCATAAAGAATGTTGGAGATATATAAAAATACAAGCTTATGACAGGAAAATATGCGAGATCAAGTATTAAGTATATATATGTGATACATATATTCCAACTACATTATCTATAGGGTAGCAAAATTTCACAAAGACTTCTTCAGATTAGACAAATGTGAACACTCATGAGATAAAAGAAAAATCACTGTTAACAAAGGCTAATATTCTCGAAACTTTGAATATTTGTTCTGACTTGACAGCAAAGAACAAAGGAATGCACTCAAAAAATGAATCTCAAAGGTCAAATCAAAATTAATGGAATTTCAACAGGGAAGAAGTGGAAGAACCCTGCATAGGCAACTTACAAGTCAACTGCAGAGTTGATATTCTATGGGGAAAGACCTACTTATTGAATTAAAGCACTTCAAATCGAGTAAGAAAACACAAACCCTGGTTTAACATGTCCACTAAGAACAATATATGGAGTTCTTGTTTGTTCTTGAGTTTCTCTCATCCGCTCCACAGATTGTGATGGAGTATCTGAATTTTTCATCTGTTTTATCTTCAGCTCCTCCTGATATTGCCGCATACGCTTTTCTTGCTTCATCTTCCCAGGCCCCTTTCCATGAAATTTATGTGAAAGCAACCGAAAAGCCTCCTTTGGAGTCAGCTGAAGAAAAAGAAGCCATATATCAATTGAAAGATGAGGCTACACTAGCAAAAGCTCATAGAACCATACGGAAACTCGTCAAATAGGTGATCAGCTGTCATCCCTCACTCTCCCCTCCTCTCTTTTATTTGGTAAATGTCATTATAACCAGTTCTATTATATTGAAAGTAAGAGATTACCCCCACCCCCCAGCCCCTGAACCAACATATTTCCAATCTAGTTTCAGCTAAATCAAATGACATGGGTGCAAAAGTTTCATGGTGATAATAGACAGGGTAGTCATACAGGAGCAAGCTCACCATCCTCGCCTGCTGTTACTTCGCAATTCCCACCACCCCATTATATGTCCACACAGGTACTAGAATTGGAGCTTTATGGTATTCAAAGAGATGGTTACATCAATTTATGAAAAAAGTTCCCTCAATAAAAAATGAATGTAAAATTAAATCTCAGGATCTTATTGAAAAAAGATACTCGGTCTATTCAATATTGGTTGAGGGAAAATTGCCCTATTAGACAGTAGAGACGCAACAAAAATTATCCTATCAGAAGGTTTAGACATCTTTGGACAAGAAAGTCTGGGGCAAGAGGAGGCAACGAGCTTTTTCATTTACAAACCAAGGATGGCGAGTGACAGCTTCCATTGAATTCTGGTTGAAGGGATAACAGCACAAAACTACTGACGAATAGAAGTTAAGAGGATCCAAAAATTGATTAATCAAGTAAAAGTACTTACAATTCGCCCATACTCATCAGTCCTTTCAATATGTATTTCCTTTTTCCCATCCTCACCACGGATGCCTACGAGCTTGCTCTTCTTCTTGTCCATGTTTCGACCACCCCATTCAATATCCTCCTTGAGTGTACCCCGGTCTTGCAAAAGTTTGAGAACCCCTGCTAAACCCTTTCCAACTGGAACTTCACGTATCGTATCATCTAGAGTTACTTTCATTTCCTCCTCCTTTACAAAGGGTTCCTCTTCCTTGGTTTCCTTCACTTCGGTCCAACCACCATCCTCATTCTTCATTTCTTCATCGGAGGGTTTTGGCAACACGTCTTCCTCCATGAAGACATCATCACTACCAGGTTTTTGTTCGTCTACAAGATAAAACAGGTACTATCAGATATATCACCCTTGAAAGCCTTTGCCAAGTTCCAGTAAAGACCAAAGTGTAAGTTGCAGCTAATGATTAAAAAACACAGCAAAAATGCAACATTAACACGTGAAACATGATTACTTAAACGTGTTATGTTATTCCAATTCTACAAGATATCCATGGAGGGATGTAAACATATATGTTGGATAGAAATGTGAGTTTCGTCTCAGAATCAATTCCAATGAGAAGTAAATTTTTTTGCTATTGAAAAGCTTTTTTATGTAAGATTTTTTGTTGAAGAACTTCTACTAGGTCTTTTTGATTAGGTCTTTTTATTGAACTTATAACAAGGATACCTCTGAATTCTCATCATCAGAAAAACACATCCATAGGCATGGACATGCAAGTTATACCCATAAAAAAATCATGCCTTCTATTCACAAAATCGTCAGTAAACTGCTGAAAAGATTAATATACTATATGAACTTCCAAATTTTTACTTCCTTTTCTTAATCATCTAAAACGGGTACGAGTGAAGGAAGAGTGACTAATTGTAGAACACTTCAAAATTCTGTTTCAATATATCTGAAGAGTGAACTGTCATAAGTTTCAGAATTGTGTGTCGATATACCTGCAGACTCAAGTGCAATGCGTAGCAGCATTTTGTTTCTACGATACCCCATATAACATTACTCCACACCCACTAGGGGATGAAAAAGGAGCATGTTAAATTGAATGATTCATTCCAATTCTGTGATCTCCTAATCCCACTATCCAGTGTTTTCTTCCCAATTCACAAATTACTCAGAACTAGTGAAAAATTCTGCAAGTATACAAACCTATTCCAAAACATGGCCTATCCACCATATGCAATTGGATACACCTTTCCCAATTACCTTGAGAAATCACACATAATAAAATGGCTATTAGCACAATCAGTCGAGCAAAATTGAAGAGTGTTACCTTCATCAAGCTGAAGACCCCAGACAAACTCTTCCATCTCTGTGAAGACAACCTTGTTCTCTTGTGCCTCTCCAGATGCAGAACTTGGATTATCCACTGTTGAATCATTAGCACGGGAAGCGGCAAGCGAAGCAATGGACTCTGGAAAGGATTTGGCAAGGCCCTCTTGTTTTCTCAAAGCAAGCTTTCTGGCTCTTTCTAAGGATTTTCTAAGCTCCTCATCATCATCATCAAATACTGCATCATCTTCCTCTCTATGGTTGTTATTAGTTTTATCGGGTCGAAGTGCTTTGGATGCCTCTTCAGCCTTGGCATAAGCAGCCTGGTAAGCATTGCTCCTTGTCTCTGCATCTGCTCTCTCCTTTTCTTCCTTAAGGACCTGCCTTGTCTTATCATTGCGAGAACCAAGATCACCGACACCCAATCCAGCGGATTTGGCCTCTGCTTCAAGGGCATCTAGGTCCATCTTTTCTTTCTTCCTCAGTGATTTCTTCTTCTTGGGCTTCTTAAACTGAACCATTTCCTCTTGAGTATAGTAGTCGGACAATATTTTCCCAGAAGAATTGAGATCTTCCATCCGATTTATCGAGGAAGGCCCTTGAATCCTTCTACGTAACTGGAAAAAAGGTTACTCTGTATTAACAAATATAACCTGACATACTCTTGAAACCATATATGATTAAATAGATAAAAGTAACTTACCTCCTCCAGTTTCCTTTCTGCATCAATACTGAAACCTCCAGCTGCATCAAGAGTAATACCCTAAAAGAAAATCTAGGGTAAGAAAGACAGATTGGATGCACAAGTCCGCGCTTAAACAAAATTCAGGAAATACAATATTTTCCAAGAAGTAAAGTAAAAAGGGGAACTTAAGAGTTAAACCTCTTCTTCAGACGGGTCATCATATTTTGGTAATATTTTCCTTTCAAAACCAGGTTCATCATTGAACCTACATCCAATCATAACGAGATAAATTAGTCATTCAAACTTTACAAAGAAGTGGTGCTTAAAGGAATATTAAGTCTTACTTGTCATCATAGATCCCTGTTTTATTTTTTGCAGCCTTGTAAGCATCATCTCTTCGCTTCTGCTCTCCAATTTCCACATTTTCAAGCACATCAACCTCTGGGGTATACAATTCAAGTCACTACAAAATCCGAATCCACAAATACTGAAGGCTGAAAGCACAGACAAAACAAATAGAAAACATGAACATTATCACTTGTTTGGTTACCTTGATTAACATCATCACCAGCAAGTATGCTCTGATCTTTGAGTGTCAAGACAACAGCCCCACCTTCGACTACTTTGTCAAGCCCATGGAGTACTTTCACCCCACTTAGCTCTTCTGTTGAGAAGAATTAAAGACAAATTCAGAGCATTTTTCAACTATTTTAATTCAGAGAATATAATAAAGCCATTCAACTTTTGTTCCCAAACTGCACAAAAGACGCACCATATTACATGAAAGGAATGACCTTGGTTACTTTCATTTTCCCAATGATGCCTTTAAAACTTTGGATGTCACATGCAACAACAATTCCATTAAGATTAAAGTTGAATGACAAAAGGGACTCCACCATCAATTTTTGTATCATAGGTAGGACGACCAGAACTAGAAGTGAAATCAAACAGACTAAGGGGGTGTTTGGATTGACTTTTCTTAAGTAGCTCATAAGTTAAAAGCCAAAAGCCATAAGTTGGGAACCCCCTACTTTTGGCTTTTGACTTTTCTTTGCACTTTTTCAGCTTTGAAAAGGTGAGTAAAAGCAGCTTTGTGCACCAAGAAAACACATATTTGTTTCTGTTCCAAAGACAATATATTAGGACTTTGATTGAATGTGCATGGCCTCTAAAGCAACTACAACAGCAACATACCCAGTGAAATCCCAAAAGTGGGGTCCGGGGAGGGTAGAATGTACGCTGACCTTACAACTACCTCCTAGAAGTAGAGAAATTGTTTCCTGGGAACCCTCGTCTCAAAAACCCATAAGCGGAATAAACTAGATATGACAAAAAGGAAATGGTCTCAACAACAACTGATTATAAAAATTAACCAAAAGTAACATTTATAAAGAAGAGCCATACTTGCAGCTAGCCGAGCATTCCCCTCGTCATCACTTTCTTCTTCATTCATTTTGTCCTGCAAAATTGTAATATATCATGAAGACCTAAGGTCAGATAAATCCAATTCCTACAGAAAAAAGAATCAGACACACATCAGCAGAAAAGCTACCTGCTCTTCAAAAATCTTTGAAAGCTGTAAGGCTTTCTCCTTCTCAGCATTCCTTATCTGCTCAATCTTACGGCTCTTGCTAACCCATGCCAACACCTCAGAAGCACCTTCTGATTTTTTCTTCAACCTCTCTTCCTTCATCCTGCAGTCATAAGCATTCCTTCAGTCTATAGCCATCAAGTAACAAACATAACTTACCCAAACCACATCCAGATTCTGCTGTGTCAAAATATCCTTCAAGAATTCTGTGCAGTTAGCAACCAATTGTGCATGTACAATCAACCTGGTGAAATTACTAAACCAGCACCATACACATCATAGAAGCCCATGGACACAGCTACAAACCATGTCCTAGCTTAGGACAGATGATAAAACAAATCTCTGACCAAAATAAATACAAATGGATAACCATTATCAGAATGGAAACAACTACAGATTAAATTTACTAAACTGGCATCACCATTCTCGCCTTTCTCTGGATTGTTACTAGTTAAAATTACATTGTTATTGTTAATAACATCATCACCACCAGACAAGTGGATACCATCATTATCATTATTGTTGAAACGTTTGACCATCTAATATAATAGCTTAAACTGTTGGGAGAGCAGACTTCTATTTATTAAATTATGTCGACCATCTATTATAAAAGCTTAAAACGTAGGAAGAGCACACTTTTATTGATTAAATTATGTCTTGAACACAACTCCTTACATGCGGCCTTTTTCATGGGCCAAGCACGTGGTGACCATGAAACTTGAACCCAAGACTCTGTTAGCTCTGGTACAATGATAAAATATATAACCATCTTTATATGCTTAAGCGACAGGGAGTGCACACTCTTATTTATTTGATCAGGTCATTCAACAACTATCCTTAACAACCTAATATTCGTTATTTCCATCAGTATCTAGTAGAATTATATTGTTAATGTTAATAACATCATCACTACCAAACGAATGGACATCATCGATATCACTATTGTTGAAATGAGTGACCATCTAATATAAAAGCGTAAAACATAGGAAGATCACACTTTAATATATTTAATTATGTCTTCAACACACCTCACATGAGCCCTGGTTATTTTTCATGGGGCAAGGAAGTAATGGCCATGAGACTCGAGTTCAGGACCTCTGTCAACTCCGATACCAGTTAAAATGTATGACCATCTCTAAATGCTTAAACAATAGAGAGAGCACACTTTTATTTATTTAACTATGTCTTTCAACGACTATCATTAACAACCGAATTTTCATTATGTCCTTTAGTATATAGTACCATAGTAGGCTTACCTACACTATTCTTTCTCAGTCCCTCTCTCCCTAAGTGAATTGTTTTTTGTTAATGTTATTTTTTACAGTTTTTAACTACTACGAGCCACCATCAAGTTTCGGACTAGTTTTACCTGAAACCATTCTAGCTTCCAGCTTTATTCCAAATTTAAGTCGGTTATCAAGCTTCATGGAAGAGAAGAAACCAAGGGGTACTATATGATTAGGCTGATGAATAAGCCTTGACTTTTAAATCCACCACGTATCTTTATAATCACTTCCAAGTCCAATCACACGATTTAGGACTTCCATTGTTTGGCGTGACCAAGTGAGCAAGAACATTAAAAGAAATGCAACATAGAGAGAACTAAAATGACAAAATTAATACACCCGTATCCACAGTTGTATTTGGACCCATTTGGAGCAAGGACTTTCTAACAAAGATATGGAAAGGTCCAAATAGCAGACCCAATCGTTTATGATGTCCTTGAGTATGTTTCTGCCCTAAACTAAGGAAGAGTGTGGTGCTCATTTTAATGAGAGTATTGTGGTGATGTCAGAATTTGCACCTATCTCCTCAGTGATCAGTACGCTAGTTTCTTTGATCCTACCCGGTCTTTCTTTTCTATTTTCTTCCAATAATTGGAAACATACTCAACTTTTTTCTCTTACGTTTCTTACCATTTTCTCTTCACTTAACCCATCAACATCATTGGGTAAGCTAAAGCTTGCTGATGGCTCTACTACTCAAATTGTTGGGAGTGGTACTGTGAAAGAAAACCATCTCGTCCTTACCCTTGAATTCTCTTTTATATGTTCCGTCTTTTAGTCTATTGTCTGTTAGCTCCTCTCCTTACAGTCAAGTGACTTTCACTCCTAAATCAAAAAAGCCTGAACTCCAGTGTAACTTTTGTCTCTGATCGGTGTCTTTTTCAGGACCCGAGGACGGGGGATCTTTTCTTCCTAAGCCAAAATCTTATTCTGTTTGAAGATTTAAAGAAATCAAAGGTTCTTGGTGGTATACTGTCCTGGAGATAGAAAATGAAATTATAACAAAAGCTCTAACCTTACTCGTGTATGTAATCATAGCCAACTTTGCCAACACTATCTTGTTATATGAGTTTCTGCCCTTTTTTGAGTGCCAAAAAGTAGCAACTAGTATATAGAAAATTGTACTTATGAGTAATGATTGTTTAGTGACAAATAGGGTACTTTTCTGCAATTCAGATGCTTGGTTCCAGGAGGGTAACCTCAATCCACGAAATACTACTTTCTGACATCTATGCTGCCAACCATAGAATCAGATACCTTTCATATATACCGTAGACTCCTTTACGGAAAGGGTAAGATCAAATCGAACAGTATGATAGATCCCTCTAATCAAAATACAACCAACCTGACAAGAATATGCTTAGACAAAACAAAACTATGTGATTCATACATCTTAAAAATCTGAAACTGTAGATTAATATTCATTTCTTCAAATTTATTAAATTTATTAAAAGCAATGAAGCGTGAAGCGACAGCTTGTCGCTTTAATGCCTTGAAGCGGAATGACGGTGAAGAAGCATTCGCTTCTGGGACTAAAGCAAGAAGCGTGCTTTTATTTACAAATCCATGCAAAGTTCCATTACTTCTTGAGCTTCATGCTTTTCTTACCTCATGTTTGATAAACTAAGGAAAGAAAGGAAAGAGAAGGGAAAATGGAAAAACTGTAGACCCTCCATTTGACTGGCACGGTCTGTGACCAGTGTGGATACTTCATGTAAATTCCTGAAAATTCACTTAGGAATAGCCAAAAAGGATTTACATATCCATACAGGATTCTTACACTCACGTCAGATATATAACATGGACAAACCAATGCAATATAGATTTTTTTTCCCTTGCTCAACTTGACAAAAGAAAGAGGAAGGAATGTGGGAGAGCGATCAAATGTCTTCCTGAACACGCCACCTCTCCACTTCTCTCCTATTTTCCATCCATTTACTTTCCCTTTCCATCCCTTCCGAAGGAGTCAATCTTTGTACTAATGTTGTAGTCAGAAGTACATTTTTATATCCCTTCCATCATTTCTAATAAAAAGCTTCTAGGAAACACGATAACGATACCATCTATCCAAAAGTTGTATTCATTAAAGCAATACACTACATACAATAGAACCCAATACAACACAACATGGTACATTATGAAACAATGACACAATACAGTATGAACATTATGAAACAATAGGTAACAACCATCCAAACTAAGTGCTAAACATAGAGCAAATAAGAAACAGGTTACTTACTTGAGAATGCGTTCCTCCAGCTCTGAAGCAGAAGATTGTGGTTGAGCTGTTTCAACTGCATTGTTATGTGTCCTATCTTCATCTTCATGAGAAACAACAATTTCTTCCTTGGCTGCATCCTGCATTTCAGAATCTTCATCCTTCCGCCTGTCGTCTCGATGCCTCCTACTACTCCTATCTTTGTCTCTTGACCTCTCCTTATCATCCTCATCAACTTCCTTCACCTTCTCTTTAGTTCTCTCTCTCCCTTTTTCCTTCTCAACTACATCTCTACTACCTCTTTCCCTTTCATACTCCCTCTCCTTTTCCTTCTTCCTATCTCTCTGCTTATCGCTATCCTTATCCTTATCCTTGCTGCTCCTCACCCGCTCACTATCCCGATCTCGTTCCTTATCTCTCTCCCGGTCTTTTCCACGATCTCTACGATCTTCCTTCCTTCTATCCCGAGTTGAAGACCGATCCTTCTCCAACTCTTTACTCTTCTCCCGATCTCGTTTATGCTCTTTCTCTTCTCTTCTACTACTTTTCCTATCCTTATCCTTGCTGCTTCGATGCTTACTTGAAGAATCCTTAGATTTATCATACCCGCTTTCTTCCACCAAATCATCTTCCCACCTATCTGAATCAACACTCCTTTCACGTCCATCTATCTCCATCATTCCCATGGCAGGCACACCGCCGGCCGGCTCTAGGGTAACGCCGGTGAAGCAGCAAAAATTTGACACACCGCCTTTGAGATGAAGTTGAGCAAAACACCACAGGCAAAAGCTAGGGCAAAGCAGCTGAAGCCCCAAAATGTCAATTATTACTTTATTTTAGCCAATTTTCATAAATAATTCACGCTTAAAATTTAATATCATCAAATAATTATATTACATAATTACATTGAGAGAGGGGCGAGAGAGATAAGTTGTGTAAGTATATTTATCAAATAATTATATATGTATAACTAATATATATAGATATATATATGTCAAACAAAATTGAAAGAGGAGAAAAAGAGGCGAGCGAGCAGAGAGTGGAGAAAAACGAATTGTATATATTTATCTGTTGAATTGACCATGTTTATTTGTCAAAATAATTGTATATATGTCGCTGATATATATGTAATTGTATATCTGGCAATAGAAATTGGAAAGAGAGAAGAAAACAACAACAACAACATATCCAGTATAATCCCACAAGTGGGGTCTGGGGAGTGTGTAATGTACGCAGACCTTACCGCTATCCACATAGAGGTAGAGAGGTTGTTTCCTGTAAAACCTCATCTCAAAACCCAAAGCAGAGTAGAACTAGATATGATTACAAAAATAATAATTAAAAAAATAAAATAAATAAATAAATAATAAAAAAAATAAAAAATAGAGAAATAAATAAAATAAAATAAATAAAGTATGTAAAAATGAAAAGAGTGGTAAAATAGCACATGCTACAACATGTATTACGACCACAAGAGTACCCCTACCCAACTAACCTACTAAACCCCAAATCCAAGCAACACCTAAACCTACCAATTAACTTGCTATTCTAATACGCAACTTCCACGTCTTTCTATCTAGGGTCATGTCTTCAGTAAAATTAAGTTCCACCATATCATGTCTAATTACCTCCCCCAGTACTTCTTCGGTCTACCTCTATCCCTCCGAGTATCTTCCACAGCCAGCCTCTCGCATCTCCTAACAGGGGCATCAGTACTTCTTCTCTGCACATGCCCAAAACATTGCAGTCGCACTTTCCTCATCTTTTCTACCACCGGGGCCACCTCAAGCTTCTCCCGGACGTCCTAATTAAACCGTAAT
>JAOTQR010000007.1:3064083-3082532 GCA_025774065.1 Solanum ossicruentum | reverse complement strand
CAAATATGGAGAAATTCTATTTTCCTTTTCTTAATAGAAAAAGGATTCACCAAATATGGAGAGTTTCTGTTTTCCTTCTACAAAAAGGAAAACTTCAATTATGGTAAGAAACTCAGGGCAAAAACACAACAAGACCAAAAAAATTGAAAAAATTATTAAATTCTAATGTAAATATTATTCATTCACATCTAATTATATATATATTTCATGTCAAAATTTAATAGGCTAGAAAGATAATGAGTCCAAATTATAGGTCAACTGGAAATACGCGTATAATTATATCTGAACAAGAAAGAAAGAATTATCATATTGCGTTAAAATTTAAAATTGAACTAATTAAAATTATAATATTCTAAAATAAGAGTAATTATAAAAAATTAATCTAAAATTATTCAAAAAATATTTTAAGCTAATTAAAAATATCAACATAAAAAATAAGATTTTTTTGAAGTATTGGGTAAATTGGGTGTCAACGAGAGCTACAACAACCGTTTGAGAAGAGTACACAGAATACATGAAATTAGGCTAATACAGATTTTTTCTTGCTGCCTAAACATAATTTATTGTCTGATTTGCCAATCAAAAGAAACTGCTGGCTAAGGAGAGGATGTTTAGACTTCATATGCTAACATATAACAACATTTGCTACTTAAGTGAGGATAATAAAATTGAATCCCAGCAACACCAACTTGCTAAATGTAGTTCGACAATCAAATTGAAGGAAGAATTGGATATCTGGACAGGCATTAGAATACGACATAATAAAACGACACAATATCTAAGATACATTAAAAGAAGACTTTGAAAATAGTATAAGAAAGAGCGACAACTGTAATATGAAAAGCAAGAAATTGGAAGCAGTCTAAAGAAGTACTTGTAGATATAAAAATGACTTTTGCACTGATTAAGAAGGAAAATACACAGAAGATAGATTACTTGAATCAATTCAGGAAAGTTAGTAGATGTGCATATTTGATTCAACAATTTTGTAATTAGTGATGTGATTGATTGAGACTATAAAGATTGGAACAGATGAAATAGTTTATCTGTAAAATGTTCATTAAATATAATTATTTGACTGTCATGGTAATTTTTTTACAATTTATTTAAAAAAACATATAATCACATACACACAAAATGCTATTGTAACCATCTTCGAGCGTGGATTCACACAACTAAATTTAAATATTTTAAAGAAAATATAGCCACATAATATTTACGATATATTTAATATTTTTAATTATTTTTTTATTAAATTTGATTTAAAAAAAAAACGTCTTAAGAAAGAGATGTAACGTGGCATCTAAGAAATTCTAAAAATTATTCTCTCTCTTCTTTCTCTCTCCTCCAATTTTTCCTCTTCCTCGAAGCTTTGAAAATATACCCAAAATATTTGTAGTCAAAATAAACCCATTTGATACAATTTTACAATTTTTTTTTTTACTTGTTAGGTTATGGGTTGCGCATCTTCAGCTGCAGGTATTGTTTTAATTTTTTTTAGGTTCAAAAATCTTTTATTTTACATGGGTTTGTTAAATCTTTGCTTGATTTTGGATATAAATTGAGTAAAAAATTGAATTAATTGGGTTTATTTGATTAGTTACCTTACTATTTCTTTACATGAGTACCATCTAATTGATTGTTATTGATGTTCGGATCAGCTTGTATGCATCTCGATTAGTTATAATAGATACTGGGTAACTCTGTCTATGGACATATTAGAAGAAATTAACTAGTATTTGAACCTGAGGCCTCCTAGTTCATGACCCATGTTATTAACCACTAGGCCACACCCTTAGGCATGACTTAATTATAATGGATATTGAGTAACTCTGTCTATCGAGAATTGGACATATGAGGAAAGAAATTGACTAGTATTTGAACCTGAGGCCTTGTAGTTCGTGACCCATGTTATTAACCACTAGGCCACACCCTTAAGGTATGACTTAATTACAATGGGGTACTGGGTAACTCTGTCTATCGAGACTTGGACATATGAGAAGAAATTAACTAGTATTTGAACCTTGACTTCGTAGTTCTTGACCCACATTATTAACCACTAGGCCACACCCTTAAGGTATGACTTAGGTACAATGGGTACTGGGTAACTCTGTCACTCAAGACTTGGCCATATGAAAAGAAATTAACTAGTAATTGAACCTGAGACCTCGTAGTTCGTGATCCACGTTATTAACCACTAGGCCACACCCTTAGGTATGACTATGGTATTTGTTTTTTTTTTCTTTATGACTGTAGTGTTCAAGTTAGCTTGAACCTTGAACTAATCCCATGGGATACGTAAACCTCCCACTAGTAAACAGGTACCAGGTAATTCTGTCGGCTAAGACTAGAACAGATGGGAAGAAATCATCTAGTGTTTTTTTTTTTTTTTTGTTGGGATTTGAACTTGATTCTACTGGGTATGTTGTTGTTGTTGTTGTTGTTGGGATTTGAACTTGAGATGTCATGGTTCTGAACCTACTTCTTTGACCACTAGGCCACACCGTCGGGAGTAACCATGATTTATTATTAATCTTATTGGCCTGTGGCTATACTGAGTTGTGGTTAGTATGATAAGGAAATGAAATGAACTTGAATGAAGAGATGAGGAGTTACAGTACCGATTCAAACTCATTTGGGACAGATGTGTATTTATTGTTGTTGTTTATTGAGTTGTGGTTAGGAGTAGGATGGGGAAGGTTATACTAGCTAATGTTGTGTTTAATACTTCCTTTTGGTTATGCAGATAGGAATTCAGGACGGGCTGCTGGACTTAATCCTGATAATGGTGGAGCAATTGACCCTAAAAATCTTAAAGTGAAGGTAAAGTTTGAGACTTTGAACTGAGCCCTTTTATGCTATGGCAAAATGTTAGTTCATTTGGTCCAATTTATGTCACTCTTTCGATTTTTGACAACTTCATATGTTTGACACCGTTCTAGTAATGTTACTTTGTACTACTATCACAAGTTTTCAAATTCATTTAACTAATCAAGTTTTGATTTTGATGCGATGGGTTTCAGCAAACTGTCTATTTAAACTGTAACTTTAGTTGTTGTTTTGCCAGCTGCCTTTACTGTTAGTCAATTAAGTATCTTAAAGTCCATGCTCAATAGATGGTGTCACCTAAATTGGGACAGAGGGAATTTTTACTACAATCCTAATACCTAGGATATCATGATGATAGTAGACTATCACAGTCCATGTGACGTTGGTTATGCTATAGAACTTTTGGTAAAGCAAGTAGTTTAATTGATGTGAAGATATCACCATATAACCAAAAAGATCTTTCTCCAGTTACTAATCTCTGTATTAGTTATTACATCTTCCGCCCCTCTTTGTCGCATCAAAAATATCAGAGCTTTGTAGCTTCACACTTCTCCAACTAAAGCAGCCGCTTCTTAAGCCTTGCCTTGTTTCACACTGAAGAAGTACCATTCCCTCGCTTCACTTCACCGCTTTAAGCAATGAAGCACTCGCTTTTCACTACACTGCCCACACTCTATTAATCTTGGTTTATGATGAGAAAAGGCAATCAATTAAGTTGTTCTAATGGCTCATCGTACTTTGTGGATATTGAGTGTCTACCAATTCGAGATGCTTCTATGCTATTGTCTCCTATTTCCTATGCCAATCTGGCTTCCTGCAATGGTAGATCAATAAGAGGCATTTCCTGATGAACTTGGAGAAGAAGTGCAAATCCTTGTTCATCTTCTACAGTGTTTGTAGGGCAAATTTCTCAATTGGTAAAAGAATCATTAGGGTTTTTGTGTGTTCCACTTGAAATTGCTTTTGTTCTCATTTTGATATTGTAATTTCACAATTCATAGTTGTATGTGTTGAGGACATGATTAAGTTAAAAAGGAAAAAAGTTTCTCTCCAACGGTTTAACTTTCCAGTAGGGCTTCTGACACAATTCAAACATTGTATTAGAGCATGGAGAAGTTGTGGGTTCAAGAAACACTACCACTGTTCATTAGAAAATTGAATTGCCTCTTCATAAAAAAGAATCAAGCCCACACTTGAGAGGGGGTGTTGAAAACATGATCAATTGAGTAAAGAAAAAGTGTATTCCTTCTGCCAACTTAAGCTCTTAAATGGGATGACTGACAGCTCACAAAAGTCAAATGCTATTCATACTAAATCTGTTGCATTAATGACTCAAGTTAATGAGATTGGGGAAGGGTTGGAGTGGCTTGTTTTTCAGTACGTATTGTTCATTAAGAAGTGAACTATCAGTGGTGCGGTTCTACGGTTCATAGGTTCATGAATCTGATTAGTAGGGAGTATTTTTTTTTTTTTATTTGCACCGGGTGTCCAAGTATCTTTGAGCCCCAACTAATCACGGGGGTGCACAGGCCCTCGGCAAGGAGTTCTCCGCAAGTGCACCACGGTTAATTCAAGTTTTACCCAGTCCGATATCTTGCTTAGACATTTAGTCAATCTTTGAAGAGCTCAGTGCTATTTGAAGCCTAGTTTATTTTCATCTAATATCATACTCTGTCTAATAGATATACATCAAAGAATGAAGGTTCTTGATCATCATGATGGCTCCACTCATTTTTTGGTCATTCATATTTCTGATGAGGAACGGATACTAGTTTAGTTAGCTGGTTAATGGATATTGTTGAAGGTCAATGTTTGAGTCAATGTAATAGTTTTATCTAACTAGCGAATATATTCCTCATAATAATCTTACTTATCAAAAAGGATACACTCTTTTTTGTTCATCAGTGACCTTTTAAATCTATCTGAAGTTCATGAGATGATCAGATTGAGTCTTACAGACAAATTTTAGGAAGTGTAGTGACTTGGAGACATAGGCCTGAATGACTGTTATGGAAATTCAGTGGGAACGTCTCAATGAGCATTCGTGGGATCATGGCTTTGTTTGCTAAACTAGAGTCTGTCAAATAAGAATGTTAATTTAATCTACTGCTAGGCTATAGCTAATTTAATCCGACCCCCTCTTACCCCACAATGGGCGGGAGCCTTTGAGGCAATTGGGTAATGTTGTTGTTGTTATTGTTTAGGCTATAGCTAACGTATCTTCTCGCTGGAATAAACTTCCAGTACTGTATGTCATACTTATGATGATTGGTGCTTTTGGAACTTTCAGATTATTGATTATTTATGTTCAATCAGTCTCCTGGTTGGAGACTTGGAGTACATATGTTCTCCTGAATCGTGGAGATCTCTTAAATGCACTTCTCTGTACAGGCGTGGCCTGCAGCTTTTCATGGTGCATTCAAAAGTGTGCTAATAAGTCCCTTGCACCCTATTTGTGATACTGATTTGCCTTTCCCCCAACATCATTTGCAGCTGGTACTATTGGGTGATTCTGGTGTTGGTAAAAGCTGTATTGTTCTGCGCTTTGTACGTGGTCAATTTGATCCGACATCTAAGGTATGAATATGTTAATTGTAAAATTTTTGTGTTCTTATATAATGCGACATTCATCTACTTTATTCGGTTCCCACCTCCCGCCTTTTCCTTCTGGTGTGTGCTTCAGTGGACTGTGACAGTGTTTGCTGTGTATCTCAGCTTGTTTCAAAAATAATTTATAATTGTTGCTTTGATTATTTTAGGTGACTATAGGAGCTTCTTTTCTGTCTCAAACAATAGCCTTGCAGGACTCAACTACAGTTAAATTTGAAATATGGGACACAGCTGGTCAAGAGAGGTATGCGAGCCAAGTTTCGTGTTGTATTTATCTCTTTATGTTCTCGACTCTAAAGTAATTTTTCCAATAACCGAGAAATCCCCTGTGAGTTAGATGACCCAACTCTTGACTCAGAATAAAACTGGAAGTCCCTAATTATGGACAAAAGATAATTGTACGAAGGACCTTCAAGTTCTGCTGTCTGCCTTGCTTTCAGGTATGCAGCACTTGCACCATTATACTACCGAGGTGCTGCAGTTGCTGTGGTTGTGTATGATATTACTAGTCCTGAGTCTTTTGCCAAAGCGCAATACTGGGTCAAGGTATTTCTCTTAAGAATGGAAGAGAGTCTTCTGTCCCCTTTGTTTGATATTCGTGTTTGCATGAGATGATAGCAACTATGTAGCAGTCTACCATTTGATCTGATTTTCATTTCTTCTTGCAATAATCTTCTTTTCTTTTTTCTTTTGTGGAAATAATTTGCTAGCCGGTGTGTGTTAGTGACAATGCCCTTTTAATTCTCTACTTATCCACTTTTTTTCTTTCTCTTCTTCTTCTTCTCGAGGGGTAGGTGGACAAGGGATTTTTGTTCCACTGTGCTGAATTATGGATGTGTAAATGATTACCCATTGCTGCCTTCCTTTTCAATACTTGTTCATAGCAGGGGATTGCTTTATTCATATCTTCACTCTGCAGAGATTGCTCCTTTTCTTGGGATTTGATGTGCCAAGGATTTGCTTTGTTCAAGTGGAGACGAACGTTGTTATACCTTAACAAATTCAATAAATCACAGACCAACCAAAATCTCCCTGGGCATAAAATGATGAAGAAAATTGCTACTTCTAGTATTTAGTAAGATGGGCTTAACTTCTACAGCTGATTGTATTTATTTTTGTATATGTAAACAATTTCTCAAGTTTTTCATGCAAATGATACTTTAAAAGAAAAAATCTGGTCACAAAGAGGTAGGAGGAAACAAAAGTCTAGATTATGTTTAGAGTCTTTTCAGTAGTGCGCCTCCCAGACACGGATGTGAGGTTTGTCACCCATCCTATCCCTAAGAGGGAAAACTTTAAGTATTTGGGTCCATCATTCAGAGCAATGGTGAGATCGATGATGATGTCACACACCGAATTGGGGCAGCATGGACTAATTGGAGGCTTGCCTCTGGAGTATTGTGTGACAAGAAGATACCCCTTAAACTCAAAAGTAAGTTTTATAGATCAGTAGTTAGACTTGCATTACTGTATGGGGCGGAGTGTTGGCCAATTAAAAAGGCACTTGTGCAGAAGATGCATGTTGCAGAGATGAGGATATTAAGATGGATGTGCGGCAGTACCAGGAGTGACAGGGTAAAGAATGAGAACGTCCGGGAGCAGCTTGAGGTGGCCCCGGTGGCAGAAAAGATGAGGGAAGCGCGGCTGCGATGGTTTGTACATGTGCAGAGAAGGAGTACTGATGCCCCTGTTAGGAGATGCGAGAGGATGGCTGTGGAAGCTACTCAGAGGGGTAGAGGTAGACCGAAGAAGTACTGGGGGGAGGTGATTAGATATGATATGGTGGAACTTACTTAATCTTACTGAGGACATGACCATGGATAGAAAGACGTGGAGGTCGCGTATTAGAATAGCGGGTTAATTGGTAGGTTTAGGTGACGCTTGGATTCGAGGTATAGTAGGTTTAGTTGGGCAGGGGTAATCTTGTGGTCGCAATATATGTCATAGTGTGTGCTACTTTACCACTCTTTTCATTTTTACATACTTTATTTCTTTTATTTTATTTATTTATTAATTTATTTTATTATTTTTTAATCATATCTAGTTCTTCTCTGCTTTGGATTTTGAGACGAGGGTTCACGGGAAATAGCCTCTGTACCTCTATGTGGGTAGCGGTAAGGTCTGCGTATATTACACCCTCCCCAGACCCCACTTGTGGGATTCTACTGGGTATGTTGTTGTTTTTGTGTTAATACAACAACCTGAATGGAATTGTGTCTTCCCTTGGACTGCTCCAGGATCAAATTTCATGTTTGCAAAGAGTTTTTTTTTTCCGTTGACAGAGGTGAGATCTTTTTGATTAGGTGTGCCGAGTATGCAAAACTTGGAAGGAGGTGATAATTTGGGGATTGATGGTAAAACAAAGATATGAACCTAGAGAGATCTTCATTGAGTGAGCACCAAGAGATGAACTGTATTTTAAGGCCTGGGTCGAATAATGAAAAAGAGCAACATTCTTCAGTCTCTTTTTTTCCCCTTGTTGCAGTAGGCGTAAACCTGTCGTTTAGGACCAAAAACTTTGGATTATTAAATTTATGTACCCTCTACCTGGGGGTTCATGCACAATTTATGTATCCTATTTGTTAAGTGTCCTTGATATGAATCAAGAACCACAGTGGGAGGTCACAGACTCACTTGCTCTATTTATCTTTTTCTGATAACCGTGGTGTCCGGGTGTGAACTCCATGAGATACTGACCACCAGCAACAAGTACTAGGTAACTCTGTCCACCAAGGCTAGGACGGATAGAAAAAAATGCTAGTGTGTTTGTCTCTGCTTGGATCTGAGCCTGAGAGTTCATGGTTCTCAACCCACTTCATTGACCACTAGGCCACCCTTGAATGCTCTAGTTCATTGATAAGCATCTCCAGAAGATCCTTTCAAGGTTTATGTACAACCAGGATTTCAAGTTTATCTACTGTTATCATGAGCTAATATATTTTGAAGGTCATTCTTTCCCCAAGAGTTCCTTATGGAAAATCTTATTGCCGCATATGTTAATTTAACACTGCAGTTCTTTGTTTGACTAGGACACATATTTGGCAAAAGATGGAAAAGGTAATAGATAAATTATTTCTTTAGGCCATAATTCAAGATTTAGGTATCTGCATGAGATCCATATCTTAGACATGTCGATCAGCGTAAAGGATAACCCCACGTTTGTTGATTCATGGTTATTGGTGTCCAATTCATTTGGTGTTTCTTCCTTCTCTAAATGAGTCAGTCTGTCGGCAAAGGACAACGATAACTACTACACCTCAATCGTAGCCGGGGGGGGGGGGGGGTTGGCTTTATGAATCTTCACTTTCCATGTGACTGGTCGTCCTGTCGTACAAGTTGTGCCAACTGATTTGTGGTTTTCTGAAATTTATTCATGTAAAATGTTCTATTTAGTAGCTGCTGTTTGATTGCCATTTTGTAGGAATTGCAAAAACATGGGAGCCCTGATATAGTCATGGCGCTGGTTGGCAACAAAGCCGATCTCGACGAAAAAAGAGAAGTAACAACACAAGTGAGTATCGTCAACGTCTTGCCAGTGCTGTTAGACATTAAAATTACTTCTGGCATACTGATCTTTTTGTGGAACTTGCTTTTGAAGGATGGAATTGACTGTGCTGAAAAGAACGGTATGTTCTTTATAGAAACATCTGCTAAGACAGCTGATAATATCAACCAGCTGTTTGAGGTATATTCCTAATGTCTTCTCCAAAATGAAATGTCAACTTTTTAAGATGTATAAATTTGTTTGGGACCTTTATATAAGCGAGTGCAATGAATTCCGAGGCTATTAACCTACACTGTTTCTGCAACTGTTTAAATTTAGAACTTAATCCAGTTGTGGGGGACTATCGTTTGTTCATCTTAGTCATCTTCTTCGGGCTTTTCAGTTTTCTCTTGCTTTTCTTGTCCTCCTCCGTTTAATGGTTGAGAAAGGGAACAACACTGCCTGAGCATTTCAGTCTGATCAAGAGAGTTTTCTGAGGATCTTGCGTTGCTCGAGATGAGATTTGTTCAATTTAGCACCAATCTCATATCAATATGATACAAAAGAAAAAGTACAAAGTAGTTCTCTATATTTCCAACCGGCATATAAACCTATGACACGACCAACAAGACTCCTACAGAACAGTAGAACGAAAAGTATAGCATACTACTTGTAGTCGAATATAGAGATCCCTATCTTCCATTTTGCGTTATATTTCTCTAGGCCTGCATTTGGACACGAATATTGGGTAACATTCCCTTAGTGATGGTTTTACTTGCAGGAAATTGCCAAGAGATTGCCACGCCCGACTGCTGCTTGACCATCAAGAACACAGATCAATATAAAACAGCTGCAGCAATGCTGATTGCCGGGTACTGCCTGTAATACCATGTATATAAAGTCATTTTCGGTCCCTTTTTCTCTGCATTACTCTTGTTATGATTTCTGATCACGATCCCTCTTCCACGAGGCGTCTTGACATGTAACTGTGAGCATTAAGGAGACCAAAAGCTCACTGTAACTTGTGTGAAAGATTGAAATATTTGACTGATTTCAGTGTCATATATGTTTCAAGTTCAATGAAATATTTAGCTCAGTAACAAACATGTGAGTTGTGATACTGAAGATATATGCAAAGTGTTAGTATGCTAAGGTTAGAGAAAATTTGAAAAGAATGACCCTTTACGACAAAAAGGGCAAGTCCCGTGTACTAAAGTTTTCATTATGTAGCTCACGAAAAATTGTCAAAATCGTTTGTTTTCTGTTTTTTGGCCCATAAAATCCTATCAGGTGTTCTCTAGCGCCGTCAGACCACATGAAACTCTTGTTAGGCTCGTTATGAACTCACTCGTATAATTTTTTGAGAAAATTGTCCCTGAGCTCGTAGGGTCTGGGGAAGACACAACCTTATATTGCATTTCTGTCAAAAAAAGTCCCCCAAAACATGTAATACTATTAGGGGTTGTTTGGTATGTGGAAGAGATATGCAAAGTTATCTCTTGGGATTAAATAATGAGAAAGAGACAAATACACCTTTCAATTTTGCAATTTAGAGCAAATATATCCCTCATAAAAAAGGTGTGTATTATGTATGCCCTTTACATTAATATGTCTATATTTACTTAATTGAAAAAAATTAAAATATTAGTTTTAAATTTAAAAAATGTCATGTGGCTTTCAAAAATGATCTCACTTTTTTTACCTTATTGATTCGACAAATGGAAAAAATTCAATTCCTCTTTTAGTCATTAAAACGGTTTTGGATTGGATCTGAATAAATGAATAATTGGGCCTTTTTTAAAAAAAGAAAAATTGGATCGGGTTTGGGTGCTTTAAGCTGCGTGAAATTTTTACAATTTAAAAATCAATTAAATTTATTAATTTTTAATTTATTTTGTTCATGAAAAAGGTAAATTCACACCATTTATTAAACGATAAAGATATATATGCATTATTTGTTAGATAACAAGGGTATATATGCATCACTTTTTCTTACGAGAAATATATTTACTCAATATATGCATCACTTTTTTAACGAAGAATATATTTACTCCTTTGCCCTTAAATTATTTCACGATAAAATAATACTCTTAACAAATTCAAAATAAAATAATCAAAGTTTGCTTTTATACGATTTTTCCATAAGCCAATAATGACTAGGAATAGTGGGAAACCCAAAATCAATTACTATAAAATACACTATTTTACTTCACCTCTCAACATATGAGTTTTTCGATTATATTATATTTTTATTATATGAAAGTGTGTAACAGAGAGGGCAAGAAAAAAAATAATTTTTTAACAGAGAGAAGCTGAAAAAATGCAAGTGTTTATCGATTTAATATAAATATTCGATGCCAATATAATTTTTCTTGTGAGATAACAAATTTTTTGAATTATTATTTCAGGATAAAAACAACGAAACAACACATTTGTTCATTCTTCAAAATTTTCTTAGGAATTATACGAACGTTATATTATAAAAAAATTAATCAAATTTATTCAGTTTAAATCGAATATATTATGTATTTCATACCTAATATATCTCATCTTTATTCTAAACTTGGTCCATAAGAAGTGATCAAAATCGATAAGCCAATCACAAAATTACCTTATTGATATTGAGTTGTCGAATAAATAATTGGGGAGAGAGCATATTGAAATTTTATAATTAACAACTTATTGATGTGGGGGTGGACTATTCAATTTCCTTATAAATCATTAATTGTTAAAAATTACCATACTTATATTTTTATTTTAGGTATATTAGTGTCATTTAATATTTTATCATAATAAATAAGGATAATTATATATTTTTCCTTTTCTAGTCCCAACTCTTAAATGAAAAACTTATTTATTTTTTTATAATTATATATATTTTACCTTATTCATTTTTTGTAAGGTAAGTGTCAAAGTGTTTTTACTCACTCCATTTAAAATAATAAAAAATAAGTCATCTTTTTTGTAAAATGACTTTGTTCATAAAAAAAAAAGTACCTTAGAGATTATAGAAACACAGTCCGATAATCATTAGATAATCTTGCTATATGTTTATTTGTATATGTAATTACTGAACTTGATAGTCGTGTTTTACTTCTTTATATTTTGAATCTCCTTAATGAAAATTCTGATTGCGTCACTATCGATATATACATATAATCGTCAATGTCATACCATCAAAATAAACAGACACGAAGTAATTAAAGTCCAAAGAACAAACAACTCAATTATTCAATAGTGCAAAATACACTAAATCACCATGAATAACACCCTTTAGCCACTACTTATGAATCTTTTCGTTGATAACTGTAATGTCAGGACCAACTTACACATACGTCGACTATCTAGTTAACGGTATCATCAATCTCAGGACCTTCAAATGCCCACGGAGCATCGTTGATAATCTCCTGCTCTTCTTCCTCAGTAAAATCATTCTCAATCTTCAACATCTCGCGAACGGCTCTAACGCTCTTGTTCTTGAGCCTATCGGCTGCAGATTGACAACATAACTCCATCAACTCATGAATGTTCAAGTAATTTGCTGCCATTATGATATCGAAGAGCTCTTCCCAATCCACACTCACGAATTGCTCATCGAACTCCTTGAGATCGTCTTCCTCACCTATGAGAGGTAACAAAAATCAATCCATTTATTTGTACTCGCTCAAGTTTGAATTATGAGCATGTTTTCATTAGTACTTCAGTTTCAAGATCCTCTGCTTTCGATTACCTGATATATAAGTTATAACTACATGCTCAATTAACAAAAGGTCATATCTCGAATGTAATGAACTTATCTTCATACATGAGTGCTTGATACTGCTCTCAACCAGTCGTAACAACAAAAGAACCCATCAGAGAGATTTGGTCATGTAACATGTTGGACGACTTGAGTTATGATATGTTATTTGATCCAACCAATATTGGTGCAAGCAAATTTTAAATGAGTTATGACTCGTTATTTGACGAACTTTGTTTTCTTTAAAAAGAGAAAAAGGCATACTTCTACAATAGTCATTTTTTTTTAGAAATAATCTTATGGAATTTTACTAGTGAAATATGAAACTCCACTAGTCGATAAAATCGTCAAATTATATACTTAATTCATTAGAAAAGGGGTCATTTTCTGTATAGCATAATTATTAGTTAACTAGTTTAGTCTATGTGTATTGCACGTGTATCAATTGTAAGTAATAAATATTTATACAAGAAAATAAATTATTATGTGTATGTTATATTATTAAGTACAAAACTTAAAATATAATCAATTATAATAAATTAACGATAACATAAGGATTATGGTAAAAAAAAAATGACTATTTGAAAGTAGCTATAACAACTATAATAATAGAATATTGTGATTTAACTTCAATCTAAGTTTTCTAAAATTAACTCCATATGGTCCTTGGTATATGGAGTCATTAGCAAATGTTGTCAAAATTGTAAATACGCCGCATTTGAAATTATTAATTGTATATGAGTCATTAAGAACAAAAATCGTACAAAATTCTCAATTAACAAATTTACCAAGAATATTTGATAATCTGTTATTTAAACTTCAAGAACATACCAAAAAATTAAGCGTTAAAAATTGACTTGTTGATTAAAAAAAATTGTAAAAAAAATATATTTTAGGACAATTATGAGGAGGGGGGAGGGGTTATTATTTCCTAAATTAAACTACTGTGATAATTTTGGGTTTGTGGGTTGTTGATTTTTGTGTTTTATAAGGAAAATTTGTCAAAATATGTTTTTCTTTTTAGTATAGAGTTTAGGACTCTTTAAGTTTAAATATTACAATATAATGATATAATAATTCAGATTTTGACCTTTTTTTTGAGTTTTCTCTTCCTATTTGTTTGGAATCATTCCGTCTGATATTTTAAAAAAATTTTAAAACTAATTTTGTTAATTATTTAGAAGTTTTTTAATAATGACCAAATCTAATTTAACTGAAAAAGATTTTTAGCGTAGGAATTTAACCTTAATAAGAAAATCTTCTCTATTTAATTTTTAATATATTTATTATAGTCAATAGTTAAGATTATTAAAATAATAATAGTACATTAATTTAAGAAAAATGGTGAAAAGACGATTTTGTCTAAAAAAAAAAGATTTTTTTAATAAAGGGCAAAAAGTTAAAACGACATTTCTAACATTATAAAATACTATTACATGTCTTTCAACATTCAACTTTTGCAGCAATTCGATATCTATTCAGATGATTCACCCCATAAAGTTATTATTTTTCGATCACATTTGAATTTGACAACTAAATACATAAGTATAAATTTTGAAATTTATAATAGAAATTTTTTTAAAGCTAAGATTATTTACAGTTTTCATAATCATCTTTTAAAAATAAATTTAACTTACTTCTTATTCATAAGTACGATCTCTCTTCGATTTGTTTTTTCTCCAATAAAGATCTTTGAACTTGCAAATATTCCAAGTATATCTAGAAAGAAGATTATGAAAAATTATTAAGAGGAACATATATTTTTATATTGAATAGGTGATAAAATCTGAAAGACTTACCTAAATATTTTCCCTCGATATGTAATGTTGTATCTTCAAATGAAACAAAATTGTTTGAAAAAGAGACAGTAGAAAATTGACTGTTGTAGTCCTGAGCTATAGTGTTATCGATGAATCCAATTTCAATCTCTTTGTTTATCAATAGAAAATTTGAATTAACACATTTAATGTGTCCATTTATAATGTAATAAACTTTGTGTTGTTGCAATTTTTCGTTTCACTTTACAACATGATTGTTAAAAAGTGTAACACTCACTTTTGTGCCCCTATTAAAAAAAGTAAACGTTACGACTAAAATATATATGTGATGTTAAAAAAAACTATGACCTCTTCATTAACAAATGCTAAAGTTTTTAAGTGCATTTATTGGTGTCTTTTTTATATTGTTTTATTGATCTATTCCTAATAACTAAGACTTTTATTATCCAGTAAGAATCGTAATTTTTAAGATATTAATTGTTACAACTATCGCAAGATTGTCTAAAAGAAATTGTTGAAAATAATAATAATAAGAATAATCTATGAATTTATAACATAAAAAAATTATGAGATGAAGAAGTATTACCTTACTTGAGATATTATTTTACGTGAATAGATGGAATTTGTGAATAGATGGAGATGTCAAAAATAAAATAATAGAAAATTTTAAATAATGACAATTTATTAGACTAAATTAACTAAACGAAGGCCATAATATAATTTGAATGAAACAAGTTAAGCTGACATAACAATTAATATTATTTTCTTTAAATTCAAAAAGTGAAAATAAAGAGAAAAGAATATGAAATTCAAACAATATTATTAAGGACCTTATCTAAAATTCTAATTTTTATTTATATTTTATATTATTAAAATAATAATTCTAAAAAAAATTAAAAGACGATTTTGTCTAAAATGAGTCTTTTAATGAAGGGTAAAAAATTCAAACAATATTATTAAGGACCTTCACACTTTTAATATAATATAGATTATTACTATATTTCAATTCTTAAATATAAAAAGTGTTACTCATGGACTTCACCCATTTTAACCCTCATTAATTTAACCCGACCCACCCATTTACCGCACTCTTATTACGCACCTGTTTCCACAGCCTTTCCATCATCCTCGTCTTCGTCCTTAGTAATGTGCTTATTCAGAAATTCAATCACCTTAGTCAATGTTTTACCATTGATATTTGGTAATGGAATTACACTTGTAGCACATCCATCTTCGATCATGTTCTTAATCATTTCTGATTGAATGATTGCAGCTTCTTCAACTTTGAATTCTTTATCATCGTTCGATTTTAATGTCACCATTTTCTTCGATTCTGCCATTAATGGATGCTTCTAGATTGTTCCATGCGAAAATAATAATGAAATAGTTTTTTTTTTTTTGAATTATGGGGGGTATTTATTGAGGTTAAAAAGGGTCCTAAAAAAATGGATCAATGTTAAAATTTGGAACTAAAAATGTAGCAAATTTCCGAAAAGACTAATTCTTTATTTTTCTTAGGGACAAAATTAAATGGATAGTAAATAACGGATACAAGAGGTCTTTTATTTTTCTTCTATTTTCTAATTTTGGTAAGTAAATAACAAAATTATTTTTAAAAGATAATTAATTTAATTTATCACATTTCATTTTATTAGAATTAATTTGATTAATATTTAGAGCGAAATTAAATTATATTAATTTAATTTTTGAGATGCAAATTATGTCAAGAGTGGGTGAAGCAGACAAAAATGCGTCAGCCCAGACTTTTTCTTTTTTTGACAAAACAAAAAGAAAAAAATCAGAAACGTCAAGTCAAACATTCAATTTTTATTTGAACAAAACGAAGGAAATAAATTCTATTAAAAAAATAAAAGAACCTCATATATATATATATATATATGAAAGTATCATAATTTATGAAAATTATTAATAAATTTTGGTTTTTATAAATTTTATCACTTACTATTTTTCCATCCTTATTTTCGATCTCCGTATATTATTATCTAGAATCATGTCTTCATAAGCTGTAATTATATCATATTATATTTAATTCCTTTAATTATTGTTCGACCTACTTCTACATCTACATCTCCTAACAAACAAACCTCTCATAGATCTTTTTTGGTGTATTTGTGAACTTTTTCAGACGTTCAAATCATCCCGTCTCATTTTTCTCATCTTGTCCTTCATAGAGGCCTCACACCTTGCCCGTTTGACTTCGTTCTTAAATATATCTCTCATAGTAAGCGTACGCTTCAACTGAACATTTCTTATTATGTTACTTCATCTTATAAATCCAGCGGTTCTTGAATGTCCAACAGTTTGGCTCAACTCATACAATAGTGTTGGTCTAACCACTACTTTATATAATTTACCGTTAAACCTTGGTAACGTATACTCATCGCACATGAGATCTCAGAGGCGAGCCTCCATTTCATCTATTCCGTACCAATACAATATGCAATATCATCATTAATTTTTCCATCATCTCCTTAAATATTGGCCCAAGATACTTAAAATTAGACGTGACAAAATTAGTCGATAAAATCATAACACATCCAATTTGCCTATTTTTCACCTCTACTTAAGACTTCCTCTCTTAGATAAGACTTATGCATCGATCTTTCCTTCATATATTACATCATTATTCATTAAAAACTTGCACTTTAAATACTAATTCTGTTCTAAGCCTGTTTAACATGAAACTTTTAAGTTCTAAGATCTGCCTCCTAATACAATCTTTGTAAAGTCTTTTTTTTTCTATTCAAAGTATAGTTGGTAGGGATTAAACAACATTACCCCAGTGCCTCAAAGGCTCCAGCCCATTGCAGAGTAAGTGGGGTCGGATGTATGTAGTCTAACCCCTATGTTTAAAAACATAGAGCGACTGTTTTCGGATGACCCATAATGAGCGTCGAAAGTTGCATTGACTAACTGCTACTTCACAATTGAAAGAAGCGCAGACAGTTTAAAGAGTCATTTTGCTTTATTCCATCATACCCCAAAGCCAAAAAATAATGAATCTTTGGCTCCTTCCGAGATTGATGGAATAGTAGTTGGTAGGGATTATTTCTTCTAATTCATATTTTTCCCTTTTAAAAAGATTATAACAATTATTAATGAAAATAACATAACAACAATAATAATAGGAATAATCAAAGGCAATGGGCATGCCCACAGACAATATAAATATTCCAACACTTTTAAACACATCATGTTTCATGCTCCCAATTTTGACCAATTCCCTTGTACATTTAAAATTAATATTAATTTTATATAATAAATATTAATTTATTTTTTTTTTTATATATTTCAAAACTCTTATATATATGATTAGTGACAAAGAGATTTCAATTTTTAGGTACCATAAAAAAACATATCTAATTTAATTTGTGATAGAAATTCACTTCCATTTGGTTATGAAAACAAGTTGATGTATGACACACTAACTTATATTACTTAATAATAATCATCGTATATAATTGATTTACTAAATTAGGTAGCTATAATAAATTAATTAATATCTAATTCTAGCGTGCGTGTACCAAAATTGAAATTTTCAATCGAATTATGAAGCATATATGTAATTATTGAACAAAATTTAATTGACAATTAAAACTTATATGTGACATTTCAATCATGAAAGACTATTTCTTTTGTTTTGAGAATTGTAGTATTGTTTCCATAGTCGGATAGAGCCAAAGATTCATTATTTTTTAGTTTTGGAGTATGATGGAATAAGGCAAAATAACTCTTTAAACTGTCTGCGCTCCGTTCAATTGTGAAGTAACAATGAGTCAATGTAACTTTCGATGCTCATCATGGGTCATTCAAAAACAGTCGCTCTATGTTTTAAACATAGGGATCATGTTGCATACATCCGACCCCTCCCCTCCCCCCTTACCTTGCAATAGGTGGGAGCCTTTGAGGCAGTGGGAGCCTTTGAGGCAATGGGGTAATGTTATTGTTGTTGTGAACTGTAGTATCATCCATGTCACATACAAAGGAT
>JAOTQR010000007.1:3009482-3063983 GCA_025774065.1 Solanum ossicruentum | reverse complement strand
GTGGGAGCCTTTGAGGCAATGGGGTAATGTTATTGTTGTTGTGAACTGTAGTATCATCCATGTCACATACAAAGGATGAAAAAAATTACAATTAAGTAATAAAAATATATATTATATAATGTAAATCATGTATTTATTGACTTGGTGTTAAAAGTATAAATCATAAAATAGTTGTGTGTATATATATAATACAATATTAATTTCAAAGTTCATTTTCTATCTTTTAATAACAATATTGAAATAAATTTGACTAAATAAAATAATATGTTAAATTCGATATTTAAGTAACAATATTGACTAACATTTTAATCAAATCTGATGATGCTGTAACAATAATGACTAACTTTTTAATCAAATTTGATGAAGTTAATTAACTTTCTCAAATATGAAAACAATAACTTAATCTTTGTAAAGTAAGAATAAAAATTATGTACACATGATCATTTAACAAACTTCAAATTTCACCTGTTAATTGAATATGTATGTTAATGTTGGTGTTGTTTTTAATTCGAAAAAATGATTTTCAATTTCGAAAATTCGATTTAATATTTAATTAATTTAAGTATAAATTAAATTTTTGAAATTTGAAAGAGTCGCCACCTAATTACCGAGATAGTTAGGAAACCAGTAAATATTTAAAAAGATCTATCAGAAATTATTTTTAAAAATACCAAAGGAAAGATTCGTGTTCAATTTCCACTTTGAAAATAACTTAATCACTCGAATAGAATAATCTCCTACTTCAAAGCAAAGAACTCCCCGCTTCAAGGAAACCTTGAAATTGAGCAAGAATTTCTAAAGAATTCCTTTACTCTAAATGGAAATTGAATATATGTTAGATTAAAAACTACTGTGAAATCAAGTTGAGTATTTTTTTAGGGTTCTTTCAATTATCAACCGGGTCAATTGAAAAAGAAATTCTAGTCATTTATGCAGCTGTCAATGAATTCTGTGATTGAATGCCACTAGACAGAATTGATCAATATGAGTGCTCTCAGTGATACTTGAAAAAGGATATATATAGTCCCCAAATCAGGGCTTAAAATGGGAGGAAAAATCAGAGGTCATTTGGGGAAAATTCGGGGTTGATTTTGGAGCTTGAATTTGAAATTGACTAACCCATCCTTTGGGAATCATCCACGAGTCCATATCATAGTCAGCGATTTCAATCGATGATTGTGATAAGCACCACATTTTGATTCCAAACGGACGAGGTACAAATCGATTGACGGGGAATAGGGAAGGGATACATACGTACGAAGAAAGTGGCTGAACATTGAGGGGAATTTGGCGTTTAGCTGGGTTTGGTTTCCTGGTTTTCCTTCGGTTCGTTGAGGTGAAGAAGAAGAACGATGGTGAGGGGGAGAGAGAAAGTACGCGTTGAGGGAAAAATAGGAAAGAAAAGGGAATTGGAGGCGCGTGGCTCCCATGCGCTGTGTATATGTATATTATATATTAAGTTGGCTGAAAATAAAAGAGAAAGTGGGTCGGGTCAGGGGCATCTGGGATGGGTTAGTGAAAACAAATGGGCCAATTTTGGTCCAAAAAGGACCAATTGATCTAAAAAAGAAAGGAAAACAAGAGTTTAAGGGTAGGGGAATTAGATTCAGAAAATGACCATTTGAAATTGCAAACACAATTAATTAAATGCAATCAAAATCGAATTCTATTGATTAATTTGGTTATCAGATGAATTAATATAAATAAATTTAAGAGCTTTTAATATTATTAATATGAAATAATTAAGAATTATAACTTCTAAATAAAAAGTAAAATTTATTTGAGGAAATATTTTTTGCATTTTTGAAAACTAATTATTTCAAATTGTTAAAATTAAAAGCTCTATAATTAATTCGTATTGTAAACGATAAAAATTAAATGTGAACAATTGTAACCTATAAAAGATTATTGTTAACCTATTGCTAATTTGATATAACAAGTTTGAGAATTTTTTGCATTTTCTTAACAAACAAAAAAAATGTTTAAAAATTCAATCAAAGTTTTCATAAATTGGATGAAAGTCAAAATCTTCATTATTTTAATTTATTGTCGTGGTAAAAGGCAATATACCTACTTTCTTTAGGAGTAATACTAAGTTTATGCTAAAGGAAGAACATTGTATTATTTAGTCATGATGAAGTCAGAATTTAAATTTATTATTTTAAAATAATAACTTTTTTAGCAATAATTTGATTCTAAATTCAATACTTATATATGTTTTATAATAATTTTTTTAAAATTATTACATTAATACTTAAATGAAAATTACTAGGTTCGATTGAATTCGTATTTGGGGTTCTTCATTCGCCCCTATTATTGAGGATTGACGTGGACGAATATGATTTGTCTAATATTGTAGTAATACTCTAGTTAGGAGACTTATGAGTTTTTCCATAGTGAAAGTGGATCTGTAGCAATCACGACTCGTGTCATCAACCATTGAAAATCCTCACTAAATACCTCGATGTACTACTATTGTCGACAACCTAAATATCCTTAGAAGATGCATAACATTTTCTCCCTTTTAATGAGCTAATGTAATTGATCATTAACATCATCACCACCTAATTTCACAGGATTAATTTAATCCTTTTGTATACATAAGAAAGATTATCAATTTATTGAGTTATTAGAGAGTAATTGGACTTCTTCTATGCTCTAATAATTATTTTAATTTTGTAGAGAGAGTCAACAAATGACGTTTAGTGTTATTAACTTGTCAAGCAATAATCTATCGAAATGTTTTTACACTTAATTACATCATAATCATTATCAAATTTATGCACAATATTTTCCTTTATATAATTATTGTGGGATGGACATTCAATTTTTTGATTAATCAATTTTTTATTTTAAAAAAATATACATCATATACTGAATCAAACTAATTTAATTCTTCGAATTTTTCAAGTTCAGTTCAATTCTTGAATACTATTTTGATACTTATCCACATAAGACCAAATTCACTTTTCTAATTTTTTGTAACAAAAAAGCATATTAAAGAATATTCATGGACATTACATAAAAAGTCACAAAGTTAGGGTCAGTTAATTATTAACAACCATAGTATCTTACAATATTTTTTAAAAAAATATTTATTAATATATATACTACTTATGGACCTATTCAAACATATACCAAAAGCAACTTCAACTTCTTATTATTAAAAAAAATAATTAAAAAAAGGCTTTATATAATCCAAATTAGAAGGGGTTTATTTTCCAAAAAAGCAGCTAGAAATTTATTTCAAGTTGAAATTGACCATACAAAATGCAATGTATTTTCTCTCTTTCTACCCCCCACTTCTTGAATGAAAAGTTCACACATAACAATAATTCAATATATTCTTTGAAGTTTCATTAAAAAATTTATTATGGATTAATCATGATTAAGTAATAAATAAATTAAATAAATAAAAATAAAACATATTACATATATTTTTTTATTTAGTATAAATATGATGGAAAATTAAGTTTATTATTATCTTCGCTCCATTTCAGTTGTCATATATATTAAAATTATTTATTTCAAAATAACTGTAATTTAGATAATCAAGAGAGGATTGATTATCTTTTTTCAATTTTACGATTAATATTAATTAGTTTAGAATTAAGAGGCACATATATAAAAAAATATTAATAAGAGATATTTTATTCAAACAATGCTTCTAATTAATTTTTTCTTAAGAATTATGTCACATCTTATCAATTGCTCTCCATTTCTAAATTCATGGCCTTCGTGATAGCTTCATCAATAATACCTACCAAATAAAAGGCTTCAGGAAGACCATCTAATTCTCTAGAAAGAATCAATTGAAATTCTCGAATTGTTTCTGCTAGATCGACATATTTCCCTGGAGATCCAATAAATACTTCTACTACAAAAAAGTGTTTGATAAGAAATGCTCAATTTTTCGTGCTCTTGTTACGAGTAAACAATTCTCTTTGGATAATTCGTTCGATCCAAGGATAGTTATAATGTCTTGAAGTTCTTTGTAACGGTGTAAAATTTGCTTAACTCTTTGGGTGTTTTCATAATATTCCTTACCAATGATCCGAGGTTGAAACATGGTTGACATCAAATCTAAAGGATCTACTATTGAAAAAATATCTTTGGCATGAGACGATGGAGAAAGTATTATACTTTCTTATCTCAATTTATATGACTCATTTTAAATTGACATATTTTTACATTCAATAATAATTTAATTTTAAAATATTACACCATATAAGTATCTTAAAAACTACAAGTTTTAAAAATCTCTTTTTACTCTTAAACTTTGTACCTAGTCAAACTACGTCACATCAATAAAAATAAGGGAATATTATTGTCATTATTACTAATCATTAAATATGTCAATTCTAAAATTAAATTAAATTAAGATAAACTCTTTTTAAAATGAGTAATAAAAGCTTTTCAAATCAATATTTTCCATTTCATCTTTGCTTTACCTGCTCAGTTTCCTTGTGTGTGTGTGTGTGTTCATACAGAGAGCTTTGAATTTTTCTCTCTTAAATTCTCAAAATTCATCAATTATTTGAGCTTGAAATCACCTCAAAACCCCAAAAATCTCATGTTTTTTTCCCATAATTTTCTCCCAATTTTTGTGAAATCAGTAGTGATTTTCCTAGTCAACTCATCAACCAACTGCCAACCAAGCTAGAATTTGCCAAATTATTACTATTTCCCCATCTGGGTCTCTCCAAATTTGATTAAAGATTCCATTTTTCCATCTGGGGTGTCTCTCAATTTGATCAAACATTCCTTTTTCCCAACTGGGTTTTGCCACTTTGATTAAAGAATCGAGTTTTGTTCATATGGGTAGTCAGAAAGAGGACTTAATCAACCAGTTGACGGAGTTAATCGACGGCGTTTCTGGTTTGCCGGAGTGCCGGTCGGTGTCTAAGGGGATGTACGGTAATTTGGTGAGAAGGGTGAAGCTTTTGAGTCCTTTAGTTGAAGATTTGAAAGATGTTGAGGTTGGTGATGAGGTAGTTCATGGGCTTGAGTTGTTGAGACTTGCTCTTACTTCAGCTTTGGAGCTTCTCAAATCTGTAAATGAGGGCAGCAAGATTCTTCAGGTATTGTTTTGCTAGTTTAATGTCACTTGGATTTTGATTTAAGTTTTGTTACTGTTGAATGATTTATGCTATAGCTGAGTGTATTCGGGAAACAACTTCTTTATCTCTAGGTCTGCTCAGAGACCCCACTTGTGCGATTTGTATGTTATTGTTGTGGTTGTTTGAATGATTTATGCCAATTGATGATCAGTATGTTTTGTTATTGCTTTGATTTGTGGTATATTGGAAACAACCTATCTACCTATGAGGTAGTGGTAAGGTGTGGTAAGGTCTGCTTACACTTTATCCTAGACCACACTGAATGGGACTACACTATGTATATTGTTGTTGTTGTTGCGCTTGCTGCTTAGGAGTAATCAATGTTGGGTGTAGGAGCAGCCTGTATCTTACTTTGGGTGTTTTGGTATGAAGGAAAATGTTTTCTTGGATAACAAGTGGTTTTTCTTGTTTTTTGGTGTTTGGCGAGTAAGCAAGAAAATATTATCTCAAGAGTATTTAGATGTCATCTAGTAAAACATTACGGAGGTGGGATGGGATGGGGAGTGGTGGTTTGGGTGGCGGGGGTTGGGATGGTCAAGGTGTGGGAGCGGGGGAGGGGGCGATTGGATGGGTGGGAGGAGGCAATAAACATGGAATGCCACTTATGCGACTTGTTTTCCCTACTTCAGTTAGTCAAGTTATTTTCCTCATTTTTGAACTTGTTTTCCTATAGAAAGTGTTTCCCAAACATTTTGACAAACCAAACATAGGAAAATTGGATCCATACCAAACACACCCTATATGTTCTTCTGATTTTGTGCTTGATGGAAAGATCATGTGCTATGTTATGAAATTTATATGGCTTAGTTGGAATTGAGCTATTTTGTGGAAGTCAAATTAAGTACTCTGTGAGGCAGGAAAATCTAGAATGAATATGACTTTTGTTTGTCTTGACACGTGGAATCTGCAGCGAGTTGCCCTTTTTAGGATAGATATATACATGATTTGTACTTCTTTGAAGGGTCAAATGAATCTTATGTAGTTGCTCTTTGCTCTGGCTTTACATTTCGAATGGAAGATGACTTTTGTACGGTATCATCAAGATTGTTGTGTCTCTGTGCTGAAAATTATCATCATGAATGACATTGTCTCTTCATCTTTCCTAAGAGGGTCACCTGTGCTTTTTATCTTGCAGGCTTTACAGATTGAGAACGTATCATCAAAGTTCCTAACTGTTACAGCGCAAATTGAAGATGCACTAAGCCACATTGCTTACAATAAGCTTGATTTATCTGAGGAAGTTCGAGAACAAGTAAGTCATCTAGCAATCCTGTTAATGGTTACACCTGATACCCATTCTCTTTTACAGAAAATCTTTACATTGTTTCGTTTTTCTAGATTGAACTTGTGCATGCTCAATTCAAACGAGCCAAAGGAAAGATGGAGTCACCTGATGAGCAACTTCAAAAGGATTTAGCTATGGCACAAAGGCAACAATATCCTGACCCCATGATTTTCAAACGGCTGTCTGAGAAGCTGCATCTCAGAACCATAAATGATCTAAAGAAGGAGTCGCTTGCCATCCATGACATGGTCATTTCTAGTGGTGGAGATCCGGAAGAGTGTTTTGAAACAATAGCATACCTCCTAAGAAAGTTAAAGGACTGTGCTATGACAGAGAATCCTGAAATAGATGCCCTTGAGGGTGACAAGAGTTTGATTAAGCACAGGTCTCCCGTCATTCCAGATGACTTCCGCTGTCCAATATCACTTGAGTTGATGAAAGATCCTGTTATTGTATCTACCGGACAGGTTTCGTGTCTTTGTTTTCTTGATAGTTAATTTTACCTTGATGGATTATAAGATTAAATTAGTTGCTCCTCATATTACTGGCTTACATTAATGCTGTCCACCTTTTTCTTTTCATGGTGCAGACCTATGAAAGGTCATGCATCCAAAAATGGCTGGATGCAGGACACAAGACCTGCCCTAAGACTCAGCAGACACTGTTACACACTGGTTTGACGCCAAACTATGTTTTGAAGAGCCTGATTTCCTTGTGGTGTGAGAACAATGGTGTTGAGCTGCCTAAAAACCAAGGAACTTGTAGGAATAAAAGAACTGGAGCTGGTGGTTCAGACTGTGATCGTGCTACTATTGATGCGTTGTTACAAAAACTTGCTAACGGTAATCCAGAGCAGCAAAGAGCAGCTGCTGGTGAGCTCCGTTTGCTAGCAAAAAGAAATGCAGATAACAGAGTCTGCATTGCTGGAGCTGGGGCTATTCCTCTGCTTGTTGAACTACTGTCATCACCAGATTCTCGTACTCAAGAGCATGCTGTCACAGCACTTCTTAACCTATCCATAAATGAAGGTAACAAGGGAACTATTGTAAATGCTGGTGCTATACCTGATATAGTAGATGTACTAAGAAATGGAAGCATGGAAGCAAGGGAAAATGCAGCGGCTACCCTTTTCAGTTTATCAGTAGTTGATGAAAACAAAGTGGCAATAGGAGCAGCTGGTGCTATACCAGCACTTATCGATTTGCTCTGTCAGGGAACCCCTAGGGGAAAGAAGGATGCTGCCACTGCTATATTCAACCTCTCAATCTATCAAGGAAACAAGGTGAGGGCAGTGCGGGCAGGAATTGTACCACCACTAGTGAGATTGCTCAAGGATCCCGGGGGTGGAATGATGGATGAAGCACTTGCTATATTGGCAATACTTGCAAGTCATCAGGAGGGTAAGGCAGCTATTGCACAAGCTGAGCCCATTCCCATCTTAGTTGAGGTAATTAGGACAGGTTCTCCTCGGAACCGAGAAAATGCTGCAGCTATTCTGTGGTCTCTATGTACAGGTGACTTACAGAGCTTAAAGATCGCTAGGGATCTTGGAGCAGAAGAGGTACTGAAGGAGCTATCGGAGAATGGCACAGATAGAGCCAAAAGAAAAGCCGGAAGTGTTTTGGAACTTCTCCAACGAGTCGATCCAGTTGAATCATGACACTAGGATTAAGCTGTGTGAATCTTGAAGGCATAATTCTACCCGAGAACTTCATCAAGGTCAGACAATCGAGTAACTTAACGCCCATGTCTATGTATGTACAGAAGAGATAGAACTCTATCGCTCACACTTCTGACACGCCAATGGAGAAAGATCAAATCCCTTATAATGTCAACAATCTTTTTCTCCATATGTTTTTCACTTCTTTTTGACAGTTTGGTCCAGGGACAAAGGCTTGTTTCTCAAATCAGTGTTTATAGATGTATTATATTGTTTATACTTTCCACTTTTGATGATGAAATGAAGAAAAAACTGTTGTTATTCTAAACAATCGTTTGGTAGAATGTATTAGAGAAAATAATATATGTATTAATTTTGGTATTATAAATCTCATGTTTGGTATACTTTCTCAATGTAGTATTAAGTTATACACTCTATTTTGAAATAGAGTTGATGTAATGTAACTGAGGTGGTGGTTGATACTAGTGGTCGATGGCGATGGATAATTATATTGAAGGTCATACAAATATTAATTGATGATAGTTATGTAATATTGGATGAAAGTGATTGTTTTCTGATAATTAGGTGTTGGTGGCTAGCAATTGCAAGTTATGTTGCTCAGACTATTCAAAAGTGTTAGCAAATACGTGTTGAATTCTCTAAAAATAAATATAAGTTCAGTCAATTACATCTTTTCAAAGAAAATTCATTCACTGTCACATGAAACATTTTTTTTTTCAAAAAAAGTTAAATGTAACAAATTGAAGGAAGTACAAATTTGAGTCATACAAGAAATTGAAGGATCACAAGATACTTGAGTTTAGGGGTGGAAAGACACTAATGAAAATTACTACTACAATAACAACATACCCTGTAGAATCCCACAAATGGGTTCTGGGGTATAATATACGCAGATCTTATTACTATTTTGTAGAAGACACTAACAAAAATTACAAGGTTAAAAATAGAGTACTAAAAAATAGAGAAAAATCTAATTTTAATTATTGAAGAGCATATTGTTTTTCGGAACAGTCTCTTTATCTCTATAAGAAAATGATAATACCTCGTACATTTTTCTCTTCCAAATCTCACTTATAAAATTTTCATCGAATATATTATTATTGAAGACCATAATATAAATTTTAAATTTTTTAAAAATATCGAATTCAATATAAAATATTGCCCCGTTAAAAATAGTTGGTGGGCGTGTCACGAGCCCATGCTTCCCACTAATGCTCCATCCTCCTCCAATCATCCATCTTTAAATTACTTTTGTGTCCTTATAATGACAAAATTGGTCCATAATGGAGAAATATTTGTTTGGTTTTCCATTTTTTTAACATTATCATTTTCTTTATAATAATGGTGGTATCGAAGACTTCAACGTATTAGGATAGACGATTAGTAGATAATAAAATGTTATCTTATTTTTTGAAGATTTAGAAATGTTAATGTGTTGGTTGTTGTACTATTTTAGTTTCTCTCTTATTTTTGAAGGTTTAAGATGTTTGATTTTGCTCTATTTTGACTTCCCTTATTAGTTGCGACTAGAATAGATAAGAAATCACTTAGATTAAGAAGCCGCTAATAATAGAAAGAATTTTATCAAATTGTTAAATATAAGTCACCTTTCTACAGTCAGATGGAGCCAAAAATTCACTATTTTTTGACTTTGGGGTATGATGGAATAAAACAAAATGGCTCTTTGAACTGTCTGTGCTTTGTTCAATTGTGAAGTAGCAGTTAGTCAATGCAACTTTCGACGCCCATCATGGGTCATCTGGAAACAGTCGCTCTATGTTTTAAACATCCGACCGTCCCTTACCCCGCAATGGGGGAGCCTTTGAGGCAATGGGGTAATGTTGTTGTTGTTAAATATAAGTCATATGAAAATTTTATAAAACGAATACTATTTAATAACAACGGTGAAATAGATACAAAGAGATAAATTATTCATTAGTTTTATAAACTGAAAAAATATTATTGAATATTTTTAAATAGTATAATAAACAAGTAAAGATAAACAGAGAAAATATAATTATTATGGAGAGTTTTGATCATATATTACTCCCTCTAATTTCATATTAAATGAATTTATTAGGTAGTGCACGTATATCAAGAAATACATTAAAAAAGACATAATTTTCACCATATCTTTTCATAAAAATAACTTTATAACAATAATATAATTTATTTCCTTAAAATATAAAAAAATTCAATAATTAAAAGAAAAAATATTTAAAAAATCAAATATTCATATTAAAATTTGAAACATTCAATCATTTTTTAACCAAAAAATTTATACTTTAAATATAGAAAAAAATCTTTAATTACCAAAAACTCTAAAAATTTAACAAATATGAGACTTTATAGAGGAGGGCATTTTAGTCATTTTAGAGGGTACACATACCATTTTTCTATTCCCAATGCAACCTTTTTAAAAATACTATCTTCAAAATTCCATCTTCAGTTTCTTCTACCTGTACAACGACCACCGTATGGCCACCTCTATTCGCCTCCGTCGTCTCGGCGCTATCGCCGCCGTAGCCGGCGGAGCATACACAATTGTGCGGCAGCCTTCATTCTCATCAAATGACCGTGGAGACAAGTCTACCGCACTCGACACCTTTCGCCGGAAAATTGCTGATCCTTTCGCCGTCGTACCACCTCGGGATACTCAGGAAGCGGCTCTGATCGGCTCTAGTTTGGTTAATCCTCTTGATATCCTTGTTGTTGGAGGCGGTGCGACGGGATGCGGTGTTGCTCTTGATGCTGCAACGCGTGGGCTCCGAGTTGGACTGGTTGAACGAGAGGATTTTGCATCTGGTACTTCGTCAAGGTCTACTAAGCTAATTCATGGAGGTCAGTTAGATTTCAAATTTTTCATCAGTTTTGTTATGTACGTAAGAACATTCACGGGATAGTATAACAGGTGGATTGGTAAACTAGTCTTAAGTTAACTCAAGGATGATCACATTCAGCTGCGAAAATAGTCGAATGGATATAGAGGATTCATATAGTTGATGCAAAGTAAATTGTGATTGAGGTGCATTTATTGATTGATATGAGTATCAACATCCTATATGATGTCTGCAATAGCTATTGGAATTTGTTGCTGACAATTTTGTTGTTAGGTAGTAATAATAAACGTGGATTCAAGCTTAGGGACGAGGTAACATTTCGACACTTTAAAAAAAACTGATCTTTCTTTGGATTAAAATGAGGATAGAAGCTAGTTTTTGTTTAATTTGAGTTTCTTAAAACTAAAAGGTGAATTTTTCTTTTTTCAATGATAAGATATTAACATGGATTGAGGAGTGTGGAGCATTATTTTCCCTTTTTATGGAAGTGGACATAGTTTCAGGACAACCTAATATATGAGATGGATTTTGAAATTGGGAATCTTGTAGTATCATTTTAATAGAGGAGCAGCATTAGTCTTGGGACACATATTTATGCAGTGTTGTACGCTGTTATGTTTGTTTGTGACACTACTAACAAATTCAAGATGAAATCTTTAAATTGAATTGGTTTGGCCTGTCTTAAGAGAAGTGACCCTCGGATACGGGTCAAACAGTAAAGTGCTTTCTCTGAGGTGTTAAGAATCTTTTTCTCTATGTTTCTAAAAACTCTGGGAGCTAGCCTTGATGAGGAGGGATCTTGAATTCTTGATTTTAGGAACCTTGTTACTCAAGGCATCTATTTTGTTTGTGACTGAGTTGGCAATGCCAAGGCAAATTCAGATTGAAGGGAAGGGCCTTGTGAGAGAATTATTACAGTAATATCCAACTGAATTTGTTTTGTAATGTTGACTTTGGAACTTGGATGCACATCCATCTCTCATCAGAGAGGATACGTGAGAAGGGATTAGAGAGCTGCTTTTATTATATTTAAGAATCTCAAGAGCTGTAGTAGAAGAACAACTAAAATCATCGATTCAGTATGCTCAGTGGTTACTTGGCCGCGGTGATTTCTTAATATTTAATCTGAGTAATGATGCCTCCCATTTCATTCCAAAGGGAATAAATCTTGTTGAGCAGCTCCTTGCATAGATACTCTCAAAAAAATCAAAATCACCACCATTTTTTATCGTCAATATTTTATCAATTTCATACCACGGCGGTGGCAAAAGTATGTCTGAGTATGCAACTGGATAAACACAATCATCTACAAAACTATCCAAACCATTCATACACAAGGGCACTTACTCTTTTGAAAAAACAAATATGTAGCAATCCAAACCAATTGGGGATGAGTATATCAATCATTTGCATTACACAGAAAGTTAGATGATTTGCTGTTCTGGATCAAACTTTTTACCACAATAAATGCATACTGGTGTGCCTTCTGCTAACCTGCAGATAGTGATTGCCTCTATATTAATTCTTGATGGTACCCATGTGATATTAAACGTCATAAAAGCAATTCAAAGCTTAGCATTGAACCTGCTATGAATTAGAAGATGATTTGTGTATTTGCCATGGTATTTCAAACAAACAGTAACACCTCAGTTCCTCTTCTTTTTCTGAAGTTATCTGCTGTTAGTATTGCCTCCTTTGCTTATTTTCTTTGGATACTTCTTCCGTACCTCTTTCTTATCTCCATGTACAGATATGTCCAAGTGATACGACCTCAAACACGAAGTTGACTATGGAGTAATAGTCTAACTGATGAGGCCGCCCACCTCTAAGCATAAGGTGGGAGGTCAAGTCACCCAAGGAGTAAATTAGGAAGGGTCATCTTTAAGTTGTATCCTGCTAATACATCTGTTTTATTTTGTATGTATTCCAGAACAAATTAGTAGGCCAAAACTCCCTATGTATCATTAGCTCTGGCTTTTTTTTTTTGGATGTATTGCAGAACCATTTGCATTAGGTGCTTTTTCTCCATCGCAAATTTTCATTTTCTATTTTCCATTAGCCCTTTATAACTCTTTAACACTTCCAGATTAAATCTGCATCTCGACCAGGAACTGTGGAAAGTCAAAAAAATTGAAGAAAGTTAAGATTCTATTATCAAATTATCCTATTCTGTCTTCTATAAGACCACTCCTAAGCTTTGAATGGTATAGCCAGTGAGTGATCGAGTGGCTAAATTGTTATTTTTTGGTACTACCTTAAATGCTTAGTGATTGAGAATGGCCTTCACTTGACCCTTCAGATACTGTGAATAGCCGCACTGAGAAATTTTAGAGGGTCCCTTTTGATTTCTTCATTGAGGCAACTCTTAAATATACTCTTTCCGTTTCAATTCATTTGTACTTCCTTTTTAGTCTGTTTAAAAAAGAATGTCTTTTTCCATTTTTGGCAGCTCTTTAATTCTAATCGTCCATGTGGCATGTCTTAGACATCAAGATTACAGCATTTCTAATTTTGATATATTCAAGATATCTTTAATTTAAAACCACAAAATTCAAGTCTTCTTTACTTCTTTGGACTGTATCAATTCAATTCCAGACAATCAAAATTGAAACAGAGGGAATAGTTAGGTATTTGTTCTACTTTCCTTTATTTGTCATAGTTATGTTCTTTAATCTAGGAGGTGCAAACTGCTTATACTATGATCCATGTTTCAGGTGTTCGCTATTTGGAGAAAGCAGTTTTCAACTTAGATTACGGGCAGTTAAAGCTAGTTTTCCATGCCCTTGAGGAGCGTAAACAGGTCATTGGCAATGCTCCACACCTTTGTCATGCTTTACCGTGCATGACTCCTTGCTTTGATTGGTTTGAGGTGATCTACTATTGGGCCGGCCTGAAAATGTATGATCTGGTCGCAGGGCGACACCTACTGCATTTGTCTAGGTATTATTCTGCACAAGAGTCTGTTGAATTGTTTCCTACTCTTGCACGAAATGGTAAAGATAAAACTCTGAAGGGTACTGTGGTATATTATGATGGACAAATGAACGACTCGCGCCTCAATGTTGCATTAGCATGCTCTGCTGCTTTGGCTGGTGCAGCTGTGCTTAATCATGCAGAAGTTGTATCCCTTCTCAAAGATGAAGGTGATGGTAGAATAATTGGTGCACGTATTCGGAACAACTTGTCAGGTACTTCATGAATTCTATTGTAGAATTTGTTTTCCAACTCGGTTCTGTGGTTATCGTTAGCTTCTTTTTCCTGGTAGAAGGATATAAGGTTAATAAATATAGTTTCAGTATGTTGACTAGTGAAGAAAAACTGTAGTTTCACTGTGCATAAAGCAATAAACATTTTGACAGGCTAGGTGCCGACACTTCAGTTTCCCATTTCCTTGAACCTAGACTAAAATTTGCAGTTAAACTTGACAGAAAGTCAAGACGAAAAAAGGGAACGAGTGACCATAAAAGATATCATGTGTGGTATCATTTGTTCCTAGAAGTCTTGTTATGTATCTCCTTCTATGTACAGTTATCCAATGCCGTCTTTGAACCTTTGTCAATGTTTGTCAATGACATGCGGGATCATCGTGATGCTATTGATCTCATCTTTCTCCTGTGGTTTAAGTATAGTGATTTCCAAGATTTTGAGAATTGTGTTCTGTTAAAATATTTTTGTTGTGTCCACGGCTGGATTGTATCAAAGATTGATGATTAATTACCAACCACATAACCAGATGCTTTGGACATAATTATTACAAGTTGCTTGGCTTAAAGTTATCCTGTTTCAAAAGATGTATCTGGTCATATCTCCATGGGATAGTGAATGATGTTTCTATATTCTCGTGGAGTCAAAATATTTGTTTAGAGATGTCACTGACCAATATTTCCAAACAATGGCTATAGCCTTTTAGAGCTGTGTGGGAACATCAACTTAAACAAGCACTTGATCCAACAAAGGCAAGTCACTTTGGCATGAACCACTGTTGCACTTTTAGACGATTTGAAATGCTTTTAGTACTGTTTATTAATTTGACCTTTAATGGTCCTTTTGTTCATGTGTCACTCATCTGCCTCTAATTTCTCATTCTTCTTTTGACAGGAAAGGAGTTTGATGCATATGCAAAAGTTGTTGTTAATGCTGCTGGACCTTTTTGTGATTCTGTACGGACGTTGGCTGATAAAGATGCAAAACCCATGATTTGCCCCAGTAGTGGTGTACATGTTGTACTTCCTGATTACTATTCTCCTGACGGAATGGGCTTGATTGTCCCTAAAACTAAGGATGGTCGAGTGGTCTTTATGCTTCCATGGTTGGGTAGAACAGTAGCTGGTACCACTGATTCAAGCACCAGCATAACAATGCTGCCAGAACCTCATGAGAATGAGATTGAATTCATTTTGGATGCCATCTCTGATTATCTGAATGTTAAGGTGTGTTGATAACGGTGATGTCATAGCAATCCTCATTCTTATTCCCTTCTATTATCATAGAGTCCCTATCCAAATCCCTGCAAGTTGTTTTTATATTATTAGTTTTCTTCATTAGACATCTGGAACTAAGGTCTACAGTGTAACCACTTTGCCTCCTGATCTCTGTTTTGGCTTGATATCAAATTTAAACGTTACTTTCCTGATCAATAGCTTATTTCTCGATCACTTTCACAGAATTAACTATTATCCCGTCATTAGTTTTCATGTTTTTTCATTGAACATAGTCAATGTAAAGAAACTGAAATTTCTTAAATTTTTGGATGAAGCTGAAATTTATTAGCGTTTTCAGTAAATGTCAAGGAGATAGTCAGTATACTATCTCTTAGCTATTTAGTAGCCTACAAGTTACATCTTTGATCACTGACTAAACAATCAGTTAAGTTAGAGTTTGATGTAAATTGTTAATAATATTATTTGCCTTATCAAAACCAAGTCGTGGTTGATGCATATTGTATCAAATCCATGAATAGATCATGGACCATTTTCCCTAAGGGGTCTAGTATTGCTTCATTCCTATACAACATCTTCTGTGTCGACTTCTTTTATTGTACTTGTTTGATGTAGATTATAATAATGTTGAAATTTTTTCTAGTTTTCTATATTGCATAAAGAATTACTTGCCAAATTCATATTTGATAACTTAAATATATGTGCTCTTTCTTATGTGAGGCAAATTGTTAATCTCACAAGTAGATTGCAGTGCTACTGTGAGATGGTAGTAGTACTACTGCTGTGGTCAAACTCCACCATGAACATCCTGTGAAGCATGTTAACTTACAACAGTGGATGATGGTGTTTCTTGATTTGATTGTCCTGGAACCTGAGCTTTAAGTCCCTTGGAGTAATGTGTAGGCTTGTGATTCATCTTCTTTTGTGTGTGTTAAAAGATTGTATTGACTAAATGAGGAAATCTTAGTGACTAATATCAACAACTCCAGCTGATTAGTGGCCAAAAAAGTTTGTACAAACCCAGAAATCTTAGAGAAAATTTTTTAACAACAGGAAAATATTGAGAGAGATGAGGCAGAGAAAAGTCAAAGCAAAAAAAAAGAAAAAAAAAAGAAGAAAAATGCCTTTGTGAATAACATGAATTTAAAAGCCATTTTATGATTTATGAACTTCTTGGCAGTTAGCACGCTCCATCCTTTTGTTCGTGAGTCGTAGAAGCTTCACTAGTAGGCTTGTTAGGCACACTCAGATTAGGCATGCTCAATACTTGAATCTAAATGTCTCAGTAGCCTGTGGATTTTATCCTCTCTTTGAGCTTCTCGTTTAGCGAGCAGTGTCGAAGTTGTCAATATAATGAGCACGTTTTGTCATACACGGTAATTGCTATAACAGTTCACTTATTTCATTCAGTGTTTGTAAGATGGCTAGATCCTGTATTTGTCTGTTTAGTTTCCCTATTTTCATGAAGGCAACCAAAACTCCAGTTTAGAAGGTTTTCTTTTTTTATGTGTCACCTATAGTGTCGTTCTTACTTATGGAGGATGATGTTCGATTTCAAATTTAGGTACGACGTACTGATGTCCTATCTGCTTGGAGTGGTATACGCCCTCTAGCAATTGATCCCAAGGCAAAGAATACAGCAAGCATCTCTAGAGATCATGTTGTCACTGAAGATCATCCTGGTTTGGTAACAATTACTGGTGGAAAATGGACCACATATAGAAGGTAACTTATAATATCTGAACTAATGGTTGTACTGCTAGCTGTCTTATGAGATGAGGATCCATTCAAATATGGAGAAAAGGCCGGTTTGTTTAGAAAGCAGCCCCAAGTTATTTTTGTAGTGGTGCAGTTCTGTTGAATATGGAAAGAAGCTTGGGCTTTTTATAAAAGAACCAGATGTGTTTTTGGTTCCAGAAAGTGTGGGTCAATCTTTTTTCATTTAGATATCCTATTTTCAGCTTTTGCAAATTGGTATTTGGACCATAGTATTTTCTCTTTTAAACTGGGAAATTTGTTTCTTTACTTCAATAAAATACACTACTAGGTGATACATTTTGGGACATTGAAAGGTTTCCGTGGATTTAATTAGCTTTTTATTGAATATGATGGTTTCCTACACCTTGGTCTGAATTGTATAATCAATGATATCAATTTGATTTTAGCCTCAAAAATGTTTTGTAGGTATGATTATACTTTCTTAAGTCGAAACCAAAAGCATTTTCGGAAAAACTGAATCTGTCCACAATTGTTTCCTGGAAAAATGTAATTAAAATCCATTTATTGCAACCAAACACTATCTAGAATGGAACATCCCCTAATCTTTCTCTTCTGGGCAGACCAACTAGCCTAGCTGTTTTTGGTCTTTCATACTCCTGTTATCTTAGGAGCTTTCCTTTAAATGGCTTAACACAAAGGTCAATGTGCAATGTTATAAGGTTACAGTCAGTCCAAGATCTGATTATATTGTGTATGTCATCTCCAAAGTTTTTTGGCCTCCTTTATTAAGATTTTTAAGTTTTAACCCATTTCAGCATGGCAGAAGATGCAGTTGATGCGGCTGTAAAATCTGGAAAATTGAACCCAGCAAATAAATGCTTGACATACAACCTACAACTTATAGGTGCAGATGGGTGGGATCCTGCAGCTTTTACAGTACTTGCTCAACAATATGTCCGCATGAAAAGATCACATGCACGGAAGATTGTTCCAGGAGCGATGGACACAGCTGCTGCTAAACATCTATCTCATGCATATGGTGCGTTGGCTGAACGAGTGGCTGCTATTGCTCAGGTTCACTTCCTTCATAGTTCCAATTGTTCCTTTTTCTTCTGGTTCTTTGGCCATGTCTTTGTGTTAACCTTAATGCATTTCATGTTAAGTGCTTCTTACGTAGTTCTTTGTAATACAATCGACTCCATAACTCATGAAGATGACCAAAATGAACACAGAAGGGTGTTCGGCAAAATATGTTTGCTGATTTATACACTTGTTTAAACTTTAAAGTAGTTTTCATTCTTTCTGGTATCTGCACAAGCTTCTTATTTCTTTATTTGCTTATTTATTGTAGATTGCATGAAAATGTCAGGTCTAAGGTTTCTGAGAATCAATAAAGAACCAAGTATATCTATTGTCATTGAGTGATATGTACAGGTCTCCAAACTTCAAATAGAATCAGGGATGTGTCCTATTCATGAAGGTGGATTTGAGGAATACATGAGTCAGTATGAACTTTAAATTCATTACTTTTAGAGCAGATCAACTTTGAATCAACGTACATACCACTAACACTTGCATGAGGAAGTAGATGTTGATTTTTGAGATAAGCTTCCTATATTATGAAAGAGTCATGGCAGTAACACTCTGGAAAGAACTTTTATTGTTTGAGAAGCCTGCACTGCATATAAGAATCAAAACTTCTTGAATAGGATGCATTATAAATGCAAGATCGATTGAACATGCTGGCTTAAAAACCCTCCTCAATAATTTATCAAGCACATTTTGAAAACACTTTTCGAAAATGTACATGAATTCGCTGGCCCTCAATATGATTTCAGGATCTTTCCAAGGTGAATGTGATGGAAGATATTTTGTAACCTTGAAAGGTTGAGTTAAAAAAAAAAAGAAGTTAAAATTCCCGAGAACTTGTTCACTTTAAATTTGTTTTCCAAGAAATTGTATTTTTTTTTTCCCGAAAACCTGTTTTTTTGATAATGTGTGTTGAATTCTTACCTTTCTAAAAAGAAAAACCGGTGGTTTAAGTGTCCCAAAGAGAAGTTCTTTTTCTATGCTCAGTGTTCTGGAATCTTGACGCACTTTTTTTCCATGTAATGAGATACTTAATGTTTCACTTCAAAAGTCATTTAGTGAGGAAGGTATTTTCTGGCATTTTCATGTCTACTTTGAGATTGCAGCTTAATTTGATTGATCTGAATTACAGAATGAAAATCTGGGAAAACGACTGGCTCATGGATACCCTTTCTTGGAAGCTGAGGTTGCATACTGTGCTCGGGAAGAATACTGTGAATCCGCTGTAGACTTTGTAGCTAGAAGATGTCGTCTTGCCTTCCTTGACACTGATGCCGCACAACGGGCACTGCCACGAATAGTAGAGATTCTAGCTGCAGAGCACAAATGGGACAAGTCTAGGCAGAAACAAGAACTGCTCAAGGGAAAAGAATTTCTAGAAACTTTCAAGTCATCAAAAAATGCACAATTCCATGATGGGAAGCACTAGTAAGTTATTCAATCATATACCAAACATGTTCTTTTAGATTCAGATTTCCCATTTATGACATTTACCCCTTCACTGTTCTAGGTTTATAAAGCTGTATATCAATCTTCTATTCGCGGAGTTCTGCTTTTACATTCTTCCATGTTTAACTGACAACTCTCGTTACAAAGAGTGCCGAAAATACCACACATACCTAAAAGCTGCAGAATGACTTAGTTTATCATCTGAAAGCTTCTAAGTTTCTTAGAAACAGTTCATTTTTGCTTTTCGTCAGTTGCAAAGATCATTTCTCTTGATCATCTTATAGTTATTGGATTATCTAGGGCGCAAAATTTTGCCCCTGTGATGTAATAATTACTAATTTGATTTACTATAGATTAATGTTATTTTTGCTGACCTCAACTTGTTTGGGACTGAGCCGCGAAGGCGTAGTTTTCCTTCCTCTACTTTGTTTCTCTATTTTCTTCAATTTTCATGCTTACAGGGGACTCCAATATTGTTGATTCATTGGTTTACAATGGAATTGGAATTTTGATTTGATTTGTCTTGAAATTTACTAAATTTATGCATTTGGCCAAGCTAGAAAAGTCTCCTACATTGTACTTGAGCATGAGTTGAGAAAAAAGGTTCTTTAAATCATATCTTTGGCATATATGTATACATTTTTAACAATTATTCAGAAATTTAGTTGAGAAGTATATTTATATATTATGCATTTCATTGAATTGAGATTACATCCATCAAAGAGACATAACAAGTTCAACCGAGTTTCAAAGTGATTATGTAAACAAATGGAGTATATTTATATATTTGAATATACGCGTAATTTACTCCCCCCCCCCCCTTCGAGTAATATTTAACACCAATATAGATAAGAGTAATAACAACTTGAAATTTATTGTATTAGTAATATAAATCTTAACATACAATTGAGTGTATAACTAATACAAACATTACATGATATGCAAAAATATGTCAAATAAATTATTACTAATACAAAGAGTTAATGCATGCAGGCGAGTTGGGATAGATAAGAGTTAGATTTATCTAGGTAGCACCTAATTTTGACCTTGTATATCCCAGATATATTTAGGCTGCGTACATCCGACCCCCCTCACCCTGCAATGAGCGGGAGCCTTTTGAGGCACTGGGGTATGTTGTTGTTGTTGTTGTATATTTAGACACATCAAAAATTCCATAAAATCCATTATATTACAAATTAGAATGTATGTGAGTAATTAACTCCTAGATTAGTATAATTTCTTTGAATTATATTTACTTATACTTTATTTGGTTGAATCCATATATAACTAATCCTGAATTAAGGATAGACACTTTTTCTCTGAATTTCCTATCATCTTCAAAACAAAATCTTATCAAAAACACCCACCGGCGATGGCTGCGATTGCAGCCGCCGTAGCGGCGGCGACCTCCGCTTTCAGTTCACTCCACCTCACTCGCGCAACTCCGTACACTCGCCGCCACATTCGTACTTTCATCACTTCCTCACTTTCCTCCTCTTCCTCAACTAAATTCAACATCACTTTTGCTCCACCAAAACCTAAACACAAACCCAAACCCGAACCCGCAATTCCCATAAACCCCAACTCCGGCTCCGACTCCGATGTGGTCCCGAACTTAGATGCTGAGCTCGGTGACCAAATCTATATTCCTTGGATTGTCCGTGATGAAAATGGTAATCTCACTCTCCAATCTACACCTCCTGCGCGGCTACTCCATGAGATGGCTAATGCTAGCACTAGCAAGAAAAAGAAGAAGGGAAAAGTTGTTGCTTCCAAAGCTGCCACGGTGGCTCCGACACCTGAGCCTAAGCATTCAAAGGCAGCTCGCCGGTTCTATAATGAGAATTTTAGAGACCCTCCTCAACGCCTCAGTAAAATCCTTGCTGCTGCTGGAGGTAAATTTAGCATCTCTCCAATACAACTGTATGTATTATGATGTTTGGATAGATTTTATGGTCTTCCGTCGTTACCCCACAATTGTATGTATTATGATTGTTTGGATAGCTGTACCCTGTAGACAACAACATACCCGGTGAAATCCCACAAGTGGGGTCTCTGGAGGATAAAATGTAGGCAGATCTTATCACTAACTCATATCATAATCATAGAGACTAACTCATAGATATAGAGAGACTGTTTTCGGAAGACCCTTAGATCAAAAATTGTAAGGCAGCTCTACCCCATGGAGCTGTTATAAAAAGGTTCGGCAAAGGATAAAATAGGATTGAGAATAAGAAAAAGGTAATTATGCTATCACACTGAATCAGTTGTTACATAAAATGGGACGTTTTGTTGTTATATAACGATGGATTTAACCATATGATACAATGACCTTGAAGTAACGATCACAACAGATATTGGCTTTAAACTAACACCACAATACAATATAACAAATACCTACTAATTGATGAACCTGAGATGCATTTCCTTGAGCTCCCGATAAAGACATTATATGAACTGGTAACAACTATCCAAACAAGCTATAATGGTACCCTTTTTACCATTGTGCTAAATTCAGAGACAATGGCAGCAACTATGCCTCAATCTAAAATCTAATTAGGTTGGCTATATGAATCCTATATATGCATTCTGCATGAGGGAATAGACTATAGATATTGATAACCATGGTATAGTTGGGTCTGTATTCCAAACTAGTTGGGGTAATATATATTTGGGCTCATTTCAGTTCAATATCATTAATGAGATTAGACTAAAGATATTGAGACAAGTGACTAAAAAATTTGTGCTTTGCTCCTTATTACATAGATTGTGTTATGCGATATTTTAAAGAGAATTGAAGTGGCATTATCAATATCTTAAGCTGTATTGACAGATAGTTGCTGCTGCCATAGATTGTGTTGAAGGGTGGGCCTATTATTCTCTAAGTTTCAAATTGTGATCTACTGGCCCTCGGTGATTTTTGATTATCAAACAGAACAAAAAGTAGTTGTAGTGGCAATAATATTTAGAACCTGGTGCTAGGAAATAGCAAATTTTTTTTTTCCTTACAGGGCTTGCTCTGTAGTTGGTGTATGGGCCAGTCATTAGATGTTAAAATTATGAGAATTAGCATATTAAGAACAATGACAATGCTAGTAAATTATCTGAAATGTGGATTCGTTTTATAGTGGCATCCAGGCGGAGCAGTGAAGAGCTGATTTTTCAAGGTCGGGTCACTGTGAACGGTTCTGTTTGTAAGACTCCACAGGTCAAGTTCAGAAATGTTACCATATTGCAAAGTGTTAGGTTTTGAATCCTGTGCTTTTTTTTTGGTTTGGATAGATGGTTGAATCTGTTCTGCTTGTTGGCAGACTAAAGTTGATCCAGCTAGGGATATAATTTATGTCAATGGAAATCGTCTTCCTAAGAAATTGCCTTCAAAGGTCTATCTTGCACTTAACAAGCCAAAAGGGTGTGTTTATCCTCTCTCTTTATCAATGACAATGGAGGAATTTGGACTTTTGTTTGTTTTGTCTGTTACTGTTAGTCGAATTGATTCAGGTTTAACAAAATTACAGGTACATATGCTCATCCGGGGAGAAAGAAACTAAGTCAGTAGTGTCCCTTTTTGATGATTTTATAACGAGTTGGGTATGTTGTCTTCTGCTTGTATGGGTCTTCTTGAAATGTTTTTTTTTTTTGGGAAAACTGTGTCTTGGGAATAATGAGCTGTTTTGTAGAGCTAATTTGTTGCAATTATGTTACGAACACAAATAGTTCTAAAAGTTGTGTCCAGAAAGAGAAGCTGTTGATTTTGAATAGCATTGCTTGTACTATACTCTTGACTTTTTATATCTGTTTTGCCTTCTTTTTAAAGGATAAAAGGCATCCGGGACAACCAAAACCTCGTCTCTTTACAGTTGGCAGACTTGATGTTGCCACGACTGGCTTGATTATTGTGACTAATGATGGTATAGATGACATTTTCTTTTATAATACCAAAGCACATTATTTGTGGTCTCACTGAGATCGTATAAGAAAAGATAACCTCCATAAGGTTCATTTCAATTACTACCTACACAGTAATCTGGTTTATGTTTCTCTTTCAGGGGAGTTCGCGCACCAGATTTCACATCCTTCATCTAATTTGTCAAAGGAGTATGTTGTTATAATGATTTCCCTCTTTAGAGTTTATATGCTTTGCTTTTCTTTTTTCGATCACATACACAATCGTCTGTACAATGTGATGATATTTTTTTGACATTTACTGTACTTGTCTTCTGCAATTAGTTGTTCTTTTCTTCTTTAGAACGTGCGTATAGTTGAAGCTTAAGCATTCAACCAGTCTTTCTGTTATGATCGTCACTCACGAAGATGATTTTGGTCTAGATACATTGCAACCATCGATGGTGAAGTTCACAAGCGACACTTGATAGCCATTAGTGAGGGAACAGTTATTGATGGTGTCCATTGCACCCCAGATAGTGTGGAATTACTACCAGGGCAGCCTGACTTATCAAGACCTCGTCTGCGTATTGTGGTACTGTTTTCCATTCTGTCACTTATCTTTGTTTGTCTATTAGAAGAGACACGTAGCTCCATGTTGTTTTCTTAAAATCCTGAACAAGTTAATATAGTGTATTCTGTTGAGAATTTTTCCGTACTTTTTTTTTCTACACAATTTCTATTTGAGTAGGATCCTAGAGAAAATAAGCAGAAGATAAGCTTTATTATGGTTATTTTAGTGGTGATACTGGTCAAACAAATTTGACAGTCTTTTTTTTACTCAGTACTGTTTGTCACTGTGCTATATAATTTGGAATGTAACTTGGTTTTCCTTGAATAATATGCATATTAATGCACTTGTAGCTGGTCAAGTTCTTGTCTCGTGCATGTATGTTTAGGGCGTGAGCAGAAGTTGGGCCCTACCTGTCTATGATAGGCTAAAGTATCAGGCTACAAAATTTACAGAAGGATAGATAAAATTGCACATCCCATTTCTTCTTGCTATAGTTTTGCTGATTTTAGTTGCTTTTAAGTGGGTTCTACTCGACTGTTAAGAGTTAATGATATTCACTTTCTGATAAACAGTGTCCTACAAGAAAGTAACGTCTACAAGATAGACCAGTCTAGCCTGAAGCGATACAAATATAATTTTCTGATAGACCTTGTATATCCTAGTTCCTCCAATTTTCTGTATACTATTAGTAAAATAGAAAGGGCAGCCCGACACTTGGAAGCATCCTGCATTCGCGCAGTGTCTGAGGTAGGGCCGCACCTTAAGGGGTGTGATGTGGCCAACCTACCCTGATTTAAGTGTTCCCATTCGCTGTTTAATAATGCTGTTGATTTTTTATCAATGTCAGAAATTGCTTGAGCGGACCTAAATTTCTTCTTTTCGTAATGATATAGGTTCATGAAGGACGGAATCATGAAGTTCGTGAACTTGTTAAAAATGCTGGACTTCAGGTATTTTGGTTCTAATGAGTTTATTCCGGCCAACATACCTGTTTTTACTTAATGGATCATATTTTAGTGAGAGCTAAAAAAATTGATGTGTTGGTGCAAAGATAACATTATATCTGAAAAATCGAGTTCATATCATTTTACTGTGGTGTAGCTATTAGACATGTCCAACTTTTGGTGGTTGGAAGCTTACATGTTCACTTATTTTTAGCTTCATTTCCAAAAAGATCGCTGGATGTACTATTAAGGGTCACCTTCATTCTTCATTTTGTCCAGCATTGTTTCTTTCAGTGTTGTGCCGGATTGGTTGTCTCTTACTTGCTTGATGTGTTTTTCATATATTACTATATCAGTTTTTCCTTTTATTGTACGTTCAATTTGTTCTTAATTTTCAGATGTTACTGTTGTTGACCTTAACTCTGCTTCTTTTATTTATTCCAGTTGCGTGCACTTAAGCGTATACGTATAGGTGGCTTCAGGCTCCCAACAGATCTTGCGTAAGTTTGCAGTAATTCTTTCTGCACTTTTTTGGGTGAAGCAGTAATATGATTAGGAAGGTCATGTTATAATGTGTATTGCAACTTTAATCTGTATAAAAGCTGATTTATGCAGTCTAGTTAGACAACATTTCTTAATGTTCTTACATGCAATAGTACGTCAATGTTAAATTCTCAAACTTTGCAGGCTTGGCAAGCATGTTGAATTAAATCAAGCTAATCTGAAGGCATTGGGTTGGAAGGGGTAAAGTTGGATGAGATTAGAACCACGAACATCATGCATCCAATGGGCAAAGAATCGAGAATTATTGCAGAAAATAGGCAGCAACTGGGTTGGTACCATTCACTTCTGCATGAATTGAACATTCCAAATCTTGCTGATCTGATAAGGTACAAGATTTTAGTCATTGCAAGACGAGTGCGCCATATGTCGACTGTCAACAGTGAATATTCCCGAAATCGAGTGCTTTAGTACCTCCATTGAGTACATCTCTCTGCCTATATGCCAATTAACAAGCAACAGGCCTGTAAGAGTAAGATTGTACATAGCACACAGTTATGTTTTTGATGAATACAATGTCCAATATCTTCTAGGACTCTTAATCCTTTCGGAGATTTATGTCGATAGAAAATGTAAAGAACTTGTACTGAGTTGAGCCAATATGAACACTAGGAATTCCACTGGGTATGCTGTTGTTGTTGGTCTGTGTGTGGTGGGGGGGGTGTGTTGTGGGGGTAGGGGAATTGAATTTGTTTGGATTCAAGGCTATGTTCTTATTGGAAGAGTTTACATGATTGAAGGAAATGATTCAGGTTAATTTGTTGCCAGCACTTTATGTTTCTTGTCTTGTTCTTCAATCCTGGATTTTGTTTATTTGTTCAATGATTTTATATTTTCTTTTTGTTTCCGGAAACTCCCACATCCCACTTGTCGGATTCCACTGGATATGTTATTGTTGTTTGTTTTCACCTGATGCTCTTTGTCCGTTACATGTGTGGGTCCAACTACTCTGGATTTTGGATTCGAACTTAAGGCTTCTGGTTAAGGATGATGAAGTATATTCTTTGGTGATTTTATATCAACAATTCGAGTGAGATTTCTTTCGGAAACCTCTATATCTCCATGAGATAGTGGTAAGGTTTGTGTACATTTTATCCTCTCTAGACTTTATTTGTTGGATTTCACTGGGTATATTGTTATTGTTGATTCGAAGAAACCACATGGACCTGATGGCCATTCTTTAGTGTTACCCACAAATCATGGAACATAAAAAGATTCAGAAACTTTCTTAAAAAATGTTACAATTAAATTAAATCAAATCAAAATAATATTAAAGCATAAATAATCTTCTTGGATCTAACTCTTTATTCTTTCGTCCTTTTTCTGGGCGGATAGTTTATGGATACTTCAAAGAGTTTAAGTTATATGCATCGATCATTTTAGTGATATAATAATTATTTTTAATATTGAATTATTAAAATAATATTTATATTTGAGGTGACATCAAAATATTGAATAGATGTGTTATTTTTCTTTTGATTTCCAGCTCACCCACTAAATTTGTCCAAAGAGGTTAGTTGATACGTGGGATAAAGATAATAATAACAGGATAAAATTTAAGATTAATTTTATTTAATATTTAATTAAAGTATTAGTGAATTTCAAAATTATTTCATGTATCATTTGTATTAAAATGGTGGAATTGTTATCTCATATAAAAGAATATAAAAGATGGGATAGAATAATTTCATTTTTCAATTCATGAGGTATCTTTTACTTATCTCATCCCACGTACCAAAGAATTTCAAAGTACAACAACAAATTTATATTCTAGTCAACAAATTCAGTTTAACACCAAAGATGAAATTTTTTTGGTTTTTCAATTATAATTTTGTTCTCATTTTTATTTCTTATTTGCAACGAAAAATTGTTTTAGGAAAACATCGAACTAAATCAAACCGAAGTAGTTTGATTCGATATTTGATGTACACTTTTTCAAAATTTAACATTGAAGAAATAAACATCCACCTCTAATAAGATGTATGCTCCCTTATTCATATTTTTATGAGTTAAAGAAACTGTTTTTTAGTAATCCTCGAGTTCGACAATCTTTCTACATATCTAAATAAAGAAGTAAAAAACAACTAAGATAAACGAGTTTACCCATGCATAGTTTAAACTTCTCTCAAAGTAAAGGGCAAAAGATTCAAACAAGACGAAAGAAGAAGATTAGAAGAATTGAATTATTGGAGAAAATAGTAAAAATGTGGTCAATGTCATATTGATAGTAACATATTATACAACCTGGCTTAGGCCGGCAACCCATGTTAAACTTCACATGTTTTCCTACATAAATTATTATACATAGACAAAAAATATTGTTGAATTATGCAATACTTCAATTTGTTTCGTATTCTCTCCGTCTCATTTTATATAAGTTAGTTTGACTTGACACAAAGTTTAACCAAAAAAGACAGACGTTAAAGTTATGATCTAAAATAAATAACAGATATTTGTGTGGTAGTAATAAGCATTTTAAAGTTAAATTATTACTAAATATAGAAATGTGTTACTGTCTTTTTTGGGGACTGATAGTGGCGGAGTCACATTGAGATGTTGGCCGAGGGAGGGGGGGCGGGGGCGGGCATAGAACCCCCTTTGAGCTTAATTTGTGTGTCAATCTTTTTAAATTTTGATCTCTTTAATAAAAATATTAACTCCACTACTGGAGAATGACTAGAAAGAAAAAGGAGTGATATAAATTGCACATAAAAGGTATTATGTTTTATATGGATTATCTCGGTCGAGGATCCACCAGAGAAAAACTTCTCACATATTTTTAAACTTTATTTATAGAATTACATTGAATATATTTCGTTAAACCTAAAGTAATAAATTCATTCTTAATTTTTACCTTTTAATTTCTTGAAAATTTATGAAGGGTAGTTAAAAAGTGGTTATGTAAAGTTGGTAATAATTGTTTTACTTTTAGAAGGCTATTTAAGTTCACATTAATCTTTGGAAAAGGTAGTTGTACATATCTCATCATGAAAAAGTAAAAAACAAGTGTTCTTTTTTCACCTTTATTTTTCCTTTTTTTTTTATATACAGATGAATTATTATATATATATTTTAAAAAAACAAATAACATTAATACTTCATTGGGATATAGTTTGACTAGTTATTACTTCTCCAATCTCAAATGGATTTTAAGGCTTGTATCATATAAGAAGGTATTTATTGTCAAAATAAGTTCAAATTATATCTTAGAGAGGGGGAACAAGAGAGTCCTCTCGAAGGTGAATTACGAGAAAATTCAAAATTTAAATATTATGTATTAAAAGTTTGAAATTCTATCGTAAATTTATTAATATGATATTTTTTTGAGTAATTATACTAACAAAAGCAATATATTTGCCTTTAATTATGTAAGTTCTTTCCTCTCGTCTAAATATTTATTTGATTATAATTTTAAATTGTCATAACTACAAAAAATCCAATGTTCAATATCAAGAAAATAAGTAAAAAAAATTATGGAAAACAATTCAATACTGAGAAAAATAAGGTAAAAATGTTTTAAGTAATTTTGTTTTTTCTATCTAATAGTCAAAATATAATACCAAACAAATAAAAAAGGGGTAAAAGTACATCTTTTTAAATTTCAAAAATAAAGATATCAAAATCTCTAACTCCAAATTTAGAAGTAGATTTGTACATGGACCAAAATAGAAAAAAATCATGTTGAAGGATTAAGTTCCATTTAATTAGGTACCCCACGTAAAATATCTAAAAAATTATCTGCACGATCAAGTGAAAAAAGATACGTAATATATGACTTTGATGTAAACATGAAAATAATAAGAAGATTTTTTTTTTGGATTCCAACTAAATTTGAATTTGCATAAAAAAGTATTACATTTAAAGAAATTCTTTCACTCAGACAAAGACGACTCGTGACTCTATACCCAGTAAAATTTAAATCCAAAATCTCTAGAGTACTAATCATTTCACGATAAACCTTCAAGTCAGACTAAATCTAAATTCATGTCATAAAACGCTCTCATACAAAGACGATTCAAGACTCTATAGCCATTAAAATTTGAGTACTATCACTCTACAACATATCTTGAGGCTCGACTAAATTTCAATTCACGCTAAAGTATTTCACATTCAAAATAAACGTTATCAAACAAAGACAATTCACAACTCAACGCTCAACAAATGTTGAATTCAAAAATTCTAAAATACTGACCACTATATTATCAAATAAAGATAATTCATAATTCTACGGTCAATAAATATTGAACTCGAAATTTCTAAAATACTAATCACTACGTTATTGAATAAAGATAATTCACAATTGGATAACAAATATTAAACTCAAAAATCTTTAACACAACGCGGGAATTCAAGAAAAGGTAAAAAGGAAAAAAAAGATTCAATTTTTATCCCAAAGCTTTTTCAGCTCTACTTTTATAGTACTTTGTCAAATTCTACGTGCCGGCCTCTTCTACATTTCTTCACAAAAACGTGAATCCCTCTCTCTATACTCTTCTTCATCAATTTCCGAATCATTTTCACCATTTTTTGGTATCTGGGGTTTCTTCTTTTCTTGAAAAAAATGGCGAGTTCTAGTGTTACTACTGGTAGACCATCATCTTCGCATAGGTCTGAAAGGTTACCTCCTCATCATGGTTCGAATAATAATGGTTTGGGAAGAAATGGGGTTGTTAATTTGAGTGCTAGTAGCCAACCGATACAGCAAAATTCGCGTTCGAAGAATGCATCAGCTAATGCAAGGCGTTCTGTTACACCCACTTCACGAACTCGTTCTCCTCCTCAGGAGAATGATCCAGGTTTTGATTTTAGCTGTTTAATTGTTGGTTGCATTGTGTTTGTGATTTTTGAATTTTGTTGTTTTCATTTGGGTTTTCTTTGTTGTTGTTGTTCCTTAGGGAAAAATTGAACATTTCTGTGTTTCTAGAGCTTTGTTGTTTTTGTTTGGTTTTATAGATATTGAGGATTGAGCTGTAATCAACAACAATAACATATCCCGTGTAATCCCGGGGTTTGGAGAAGGTAGAGTGTACGACCTAGATTTAGAATTTATGGGTTGGAAATTCTAGTTCTTTGACTATATTGGGTCTAAATTTATAAGTTGTACATATTCAATAAAATCTTTAATATAAATGTAGAATTTGTACTAAAGCTATTGTATTTGGCGAACCAACAGTCAATGAACTAGCCCTTCCCTTGCTCGGGATATAGAGAGGTTGTTTTCGATTGTCCCAGGATTGAGTTGTAATATTCTAGAATAGTCAGAATCGAAGTTGGTGGTGCGACAGTTGCATCACATGCCTTTTTTTTTCCCAGAAAGAAGGTCTTGAAGTCTGCATAGTTCTGCTCACTTTATTGGTGCAAGTAAATGTGCTGAAAAATTTAGGGATCAATTAATCAACTACAGCTCAATCTCAAATTAGTTGGGATTGATTATATGAATACTCTTTACCTGTTCCTCCCCTATTGAGGGTAATACCATTGCCCGTTTAGCTCAGTTCCCATCTTTCAGTACAACCGAAGAGACTTCCTAATAGTGCATTAAAAAGTAGAAGCCCTTAACCTGCTAGTCCTTGCCTTCGGACTTGACTGCTGAGTTTGGAACCTAGGGGGTTGCTCTGAGAAATCCTTTTTTTGTGTTCCACTCAAGGGGTGTAGACACACATGTGCAGATTACAGGTGACAATTACAAGGATGTCTGGAAATTTAACAGTACCTGATGGCATTCAGGGATAGATGTAGACCCATCGGCCAGGGAAAATCATTCCGGTACTGCACTGGGAGAATGAATGATATTGATTGGCATAAAAGTTACAGTGGATGTTAAAAGGGATTGTAATTTCAGGAAAAAAGTAGTTCTTGTTATCACACCTCTGATTGGGCATTTCTATTGCACACAAAAATTACAATAGGAGCAGGATATGGTCTCCCTTCCCGAATACACACGAGGTTGACCAATGCAAAGCCATTTATATTTGAACAAGATATGAAAAAGTGAGTAACGTGGAGACTATTTAATGTAGTTTTTTTGAAGTTAAAAGCAGATAGGAGAATGTCAGTTTTTGGGTAAAGTTTTAGTTGTATACTAAATTATCAAAAGAAGAATCATCTTGTTTGTGTACGGATTCCAATAACAAGGCAACACTTTGCTTGGTAATATACTTGTTAGCTGCATAATTTCTTTTCTTGCAGACAATAAAGGTTTGCTCATCTTCCACCTCTAAGGTTCACCTTGTGCCAATTTGGTGCAAGTAATAAAGGAATTTTCATGAATTGATTGGTAGGAAAATAATGGATGGTCTACAAGCTCAAATACTGTGCAGAAGAAAATCATCTTTGCACGAACCAACAAGTGAACACCCATATTAAAAAATTTAGAATTATCTACTATGCAACCCGCTTTTATGCCATGTTACATTTCTATTTTAGCAATTTTATATGCAATGCTGATCTCATCCAAAGTCCTTTGTGGGGATTGTAATAAGTATGCAATTATCAGATTTTATGTATATGGGTCTGTTTGTACATGTTATAAATTACTTTATGCCATCATTAAATTTGGTCATTTATCAAAACCATGCAACATATTAAGCAAATGTAACGAAATTTTCTAGAACCTGGAAGAGTTAGAGTTGCCATCAGAGTTCGACCAAGAAATGCTGAGGAGCTTTCAGATGCTGATTATGCGGATTGCGTTGAAGTGCAGCCTGAGGTGATTATCCTCTAGAATGCATTTGCATGGCCGTGTGTCTTTTCCTCTATCTCTGTAATTTGTAATAACTTACTAAATCAATCAAACTACTACCTAAATCATGCAGCTCAAGAAGTTGAAGTTGAAAAAAAATAACTGGAATTCTGAGTTTTACAAGTTCGATGAAGTTTTTGCTGAAAGTGCATCACAAAAGCGCATATATGAGACAGTTGCAAAGCCTGTAGTTGAGGTAAGTGGTACAATGACAACTATAATGGGTTGAACTATATATAGAAGTGTATTATGCATCACAGAAAGTAACAAGTTTTATGAATTTGTTTGCATTAATGTCCATAAAACTTCTTGGTATATTATATAGCCATGAAAGCCAGTAACTTTTTGTTATGAGTTGTGATAATTTTTATTGGAGAGTTTTTGTTATTTGGTTTTTTTGATGATGAGTAATTACAGATCGGCTATGTGATGTAGTTAGTTATGCATATAATCCACTTGACTTGGGAAGACATAGTTTACTCTTTTATTCAATTATTAGGGATATCTGTTGTAATATCTTCCAGTTTTTAATTGGATCTGTGAATTTCTACTACCAATGGCCCTCTACCTAACTAGGCGTTAGAAAAAAACAACTTGAGAGGAAGAAAAGAGAGCAATATGCAGAGTTGTGCAACACGGACTTGAATCATCACTTGGGCTGTTAAAGCAAGCTAAGCGTCATAGCCCTGGAAAGCCATATCAGGTTTTGATATAGGTATTTTATTCCAACTACCAAAAAAATTGAGAGGGGTCCAAAAGTCCCCAGAGAACAGAAACCGAATTTCCGGGAAGCATTTAGCTCAAGACAGAGCACTTGCTTTCTCTGCCTTTCCAAGAAACACATCCCTTCCCAAAGATGGACATCAATATCATGCTCCTGTTCTGTGAAGAAGTGCTCTTGCTACTTTCTTTTTATTTACTAATATGTTGTTACGAGTATTAACTTATATAGACTAGTCCTCACTCTTTTATAACTGCTTTGCATCTTCTTGATGCCATGAATGGAATCAATTACTTAATCAAAGGAAAAAAAAATCAAATTTATACAGACTATATTTCAAGTCACTTGAGGTTGATTGATAATAGTCAGAGTTGAATGGTATCATGTTCAGCTAGAAAAGAATGTGGATAAATTCTAAAGATTGTTCAGTTTAGTTGATTGTCAAAGTGATTTGCTTCTGTTAAAGTTTAAGTCATCCTATATACATGTTAAACTGATCAATAAAAGGTGTATCAGAGATTAACGTTGTGAACTAATGTTGGTGAAAAATATGCTAAATTCCTCAATCCCAATATTCAAGGAGCAGTAAAACTGTATCGACTCTTGACAACATGAAAGCTGTTATAAGCAGGGTTTATATGGCTCTCTATTTGAATAAAACCTACATAACCTTTATTTATGCGATACAACATCTCTTCCTGTTTTTTCGTGTTTTACATTTTAAGGAAAGGACCGTTGTTGGATTTTGTGTCTCAACTGTTTTTATGTGTTTAATTTGCATAAAAGAAATTTGATTGATTTTGCAGAGCGTGTTGAATGGGTATAATGGGACAGTTATGGCTTATGGTCAAACAGGTACTGGCAAGACTTACACACTTGGTAGATTGGGTAAAGATGATGTATCAGAGCGTGGCATCATGGTTAGAGCTTTGGAGGACATTATTGTCAATACAACCCCCACATCTGATAGTGTAGAAATGTCGTTTTTGCAGGTATTCGTGTTGGTTAACATGATGAAATCTGTTTGTATAAGTATAGATTCTTGCTTCTTATTTAGTAGACCACTACATTTAAATTTATGAAGCTACAGACATGCAAATTATTGCATCATGCACACTGAGAGAAAGACTAAGAAAAATGCAAGAATGTGGATTTTTAGTGCTGTTTGCAGGTTTCATTGAGCAGTTTACATTTGCTTTTAGAAAATTTAGACACAATGGTTGTGATAACTTCATTTGGTATAAATTTTGTTGAATAACTTGAAGTTTTAACTACTAATCACATTCATTCAACACTGTTGGTGTATGAGCGATAGCCAACATCAGATGTTTCTATTGGTTTCTTGACATCCTCGATTTCCCTCTCAGCGGCAAAATTTCTCCTACTAGTGCCCAACTCTAGAGAAAGGTGGTCTGACCTTGGCCAAAACTTCTTTATTATGGATAGAATTATAACCTTACATTACAATTTCTCAGTTGGATGTTCCATATGCAATATCATCTAGTCCTTCCTAATTCTTCATTAGGATGTAGCCGTTGCATCTGATCAGGAAAAGGGAAATATGCAAGGGAAGTGGACAACGGGTGAATTGCCCTTAACAACACAATGCTTGTTTAAAGTGCTTATTCCTTTGAATCAGTTAAGGCTTACTCTTAGATCTACAAAATGAGTTCATATGATAGCATTATCTTGAAATTGTGCTACTTGTATATAATATAGTTATCATTCAAAAAAAAATTCTGTTGAAATTATTCTTCAATGAGAAGATACTTCTCCTGTAAGGAGGTGTGAGAGGTTGTCTATAACAAGAGTTGGGAGAGGTAGACATAGGCCGAAAAAGAACTAGGGGGAGGTGATTAGAAGGACACGGCTCAACTCTAGCTTACTGAGGACATGACCCTAGGTAGGAAGGTTAGGAGGTCGAGAATTAGAGTAGACTGTTAGCAGATAGCCTAGTGTTGTATTTTATGTGGAAGAGGCAGTGGTTTTGCCTCATCCCTCCCCTTCTATTAGTAGTAATAATTAATAATCATTTTGTTTCTTATTCTTCAATATGTGGTACTGTCAGTATCAGTTGTTTCATTTGCTTTGTATTTTGCTATTTTTCTATCATATTTTTTCTGCTTTGAAAATTCTCTTTTGAGCTAAGGGTCTGTTGGAAACAGCCTTTCTACCCCATAAAGGTAGGGGTTCTGCATACATCCTACTTTCCCCAGATGACTACTCTTGGTATGTTGTTGTTGTCTAATAATGCTAAGTTCTGTTGGAAAATAAAGATTAAAAGATATCATTCTTGTTGCTGGACCTGTTGATGATGTTTCAGGCTGAAATAAGTGGTAAGTTTGACAATACTAATCCTAATAAATATCACATAAAGCACAACTAACTTTTGGGGTTTGAATTAGTCCCAAGGCCATTTACTTGATATTAGAGCCAGGCCCTTCCTTGTTTGGGTCCCCATGTTATATTGTCCATACTCTAGTTGGACCTACGCATGAAAGGGGTTTTTAGAGTGGGTTAGAGTCCCATGATTCCAGAAACAGTCGATCTAGGTTTTAAACATAGGGGTCAGGCTGCGTACATCCGACCCGCCCTTACCCCGCAATAGGCGGGAGCCTTTGAGGAAATGGGGTAATGTTGTTGTTGTTAGAGTCCCATTTATTGGGGAATGGACACTCCAGTTGGACCTGGGTATGAATGGGGTTATTAGAGTGGGTTAGAGTCCTACATTAATTGTGTAATGGACTACTGCTCTTTTTATATGGACTTGAGCAATCCTTCACTTGGGAGTTATCTTTTGGGTTGAGTTAGGCACAAGGTTCAGATGTTTACACTTCTCAACTGTGTAGCTTGATGACAGATGACCAATCTTAGCTTTTGAGGTTCAGTATTTGATAGGATGGTCACTATAACCATCATGTTGCTCTTTAGGTTATAAACTCTACAGATATTCAGGATCCATTAAATTGAATGCAGTAATTAGCTTTTTGAATGAATTTATTCTTCAAGTTTCACATGTTACTATAGAGAGATGTCCAGTACCTATCGTAACTATCTTAAACTCATAAAAATTTGAGATACCAGTCCTGCTATATTGATTAAGAACCTCTAGAGATGGTGATACCATCACATGGTCAGACTTTTCAACTTGAAAAAGAAACACGTCAAAGCAACTTTTCAACATTACTGTACCTTATTGGCCGCCTAGGATATTTCCACCCACTTACTTTTTAAATTCAACCGGACATCAGTAGTCTATCAGAAAAAATTATTAGAGGTGTAAAATTATCCATACATATGTTTCTTCAGAATTGTGTAACATTTATTGGTTAGTTGCTACGGAGACTGTTATGTCTTTGAGTTTCACTGCTAGTTACTAACATTTGTAATTTATGCAACAGTTATACATGGAGTCTATCCAAGATTTACTTGCTCCTGAAAAGATAAACATTCCAATTGTTGAAGATTCTAAGACTGGAGAAGTATCTGTCCCCGGTGCTACAGTGGTTAAGATTCAGGATCTTGACCATTTCTTGCAACTACTGCAAATTGGAGAAGCCAACCGTCTTGCAGCAAATACTAAATTAAATACGGAATCATCACGTAGCCATGCAATTCTTATGGTATGTATTAAAGATGTTCTAAGCTACTCTCTTGTTGCAAAAGAGTTGAGGAATGAAGATACACAACTTTATTTGGGACATTCTCCTGTTCCTACTCCTGCATTTAGAATCTTTAAGAGTTAAGCATTCTTCATAATAGAAGGTTTCCGGGAAAGAATATGAAGATTCCAGATTTATAAGCCACTAAAAAATCTACAAGATCATCTACTTTCTCTCTACTTTTTTCTTTGCACCAAGACAATATAGAGAAATAATGCAGTTCCATTTCACATCATGAATGGACTAAATTTTATCTTCAAAGCATCTACCATTTCTCTTCTTCCATACTGCCCAGAAAATGCAGGAAGGTATTATCCTCCACCAATTTTTCTGATTCTTGCTTACCCCTCTTCTCCAGCAGCTCATCATGTCTGCAATATGTTCAGGCATTGGCCACTTGATCCTGTGAGACTAAAGAACAAGTTCCAGAGTTGAGTTTTAAATTTGCAATGCAGGAAAAGGTGATTGTTGGTTCCACTGTTTAATTGCACAAAAACACCTGGAACTGTAGGGTTGGGTTAGGTTCAATGCTATTTTGTTTACATGGTATTGGAGTTGGACCAATTCCTATTTTTGGCTTATGCAATGTTGGATTCGCACGTTATTTTATTCATGTCTGGAAGCTTCTAGCCCTAGGTGAGTCGGCGGGTTGGAGAATGGAGAGTGTCCGATATTGATGAAGGAATGCAATGTTGTCTCCTTTACATGGTCACAGGCAACTTTTACTTCATGAGCTGATTCTGGGATTAAGTTAGGACTAGTTTCGATTTCCTTACCTGGTATTAGAGACAAACCCATTCTTATTCTTGGTTTTCCTGTGTTGGACTTGTGTGTTGTTTTTTCCACGCTCCAATCTTGTCCTGGTATCTTAGAGGTTGTTAGAGTGTCCCATATTGGTCATGGAATGTGCATGGCATACTTTACTGAACTGTAACATGCTTTTAAAAAGACTAAATCTATTATAAGGCAGGTAACTTGTCTTATTAATTTGTTCTTTTTGTCTCCTTTTGCAGGTTAACATCCGTAAATCTGTTAAAAATGATGAAGAAACCAGCTCATCTTTTCAAGAGAAAGACAGCAAAACTGATAGACATGGCACTCAGATGCCTATTGTTCGTAAAAGCAAGCTACTAATAGTTGATCTTGCAGGATCAGAGCGAATAGACAAATCTGGTTTGTTATTATTTCATTCACACTTATCAGTTATTTTTGATTTCTTCTTTGACATCTTCACACATAGGCTGTTTCCTGGAGGGAGGGATATTGTGGTAATGTGGTGATGGAAGCATGCAATACTTGTTCACATATTTCTTACTTTTATTTGGTTCATTCCCCAGATTAATAAATAAACATATTTCACTGTCTGGCAGGGAGTGAAGGTCGCTTGTTGGAAGAGGCTAAGTTTATTAATCTGTCTCTTACTTCTCTGGGAAAATGTATAAACGCATTGGCTGAGAACAGTCCTCATATACCAACCAGAGATTCTAAACTAACACGACTTCTTCGTGATTCATTTGGAGGTTATTCAAAGTTTTCTCTCACTTAATTTTGCTATTATTTTATTGTTCTTAATTTAGCTATTTTAGATGTAATAATATTTTGTCCATCACCTTGCATGGGTTGTTTGAGAGTAAGTGTGCTTTGATTCCTTGAATTTCCCCTGTTATGTGTGATTGCTTGGAACTAAGTGTGTTCTTATGCCCCATTCTTTCACTTTAATGTGTAACTTTTTGTACAGAACTACTTGTTCTCTCAGTCCATGGAGTAAGTTATTTCTAGCTTTTCACTACTACGTAATTTCTTAACTCTTTAATTGACTTTGTCATTTGCTACATGCAATTAGATAATAGTGAGAAGTGTGCTGGCTTAAGGATTCTGATCTGAACACTCTATTCAAAAATCTACTTCTTCTTTGAATAATAAAGAGAGACACAAATAAAAAAGGGTCTGGCCCTCCTCAGCATCACCTATGAAGAGGCCATTGATTGGAATAGAATATTTAGGAAGAATTAGCTTCGATTATTTAGCCTCCCAAATAGATTTCTTTTACTATGACCTCAAATAATACCCTACATCCACCATGGGGGACCAGTGTTCGATTTGCAACAAAGTAAAAAAAAACACTGATTAGTTTCTTTACAATTTCATAAGCCATGGTGGGTAGCGTTCAACTTGCAACGGAGTAAAAGAACACTAATAGGTTTCTTTAGAATTGCATGAGCATTGGTAGGTAGAGTTAGTCAGTACTTGTATTGGTGGGAGGTAGACATTGCCGTTACAAAAAGAACCCTAGATCCACCACTACCTGCCCCTTATTGATTTCTTCAGTTAACATCCATGTTCTCAACAATATATGGTCCTTGTGAATTCATAAAGATGATAACAAAGTTGATTCAAGCTAAAGCTTGGTAAAATGAATATCTATGTGGGCTTGCATATGAGAAAGAATGAATCTTCTACGTTGAATGAAATTCATTGTGGTGGCAATGGAATAGAAAAGCTTTGTTTGGAGAAACGTGTTATGGAATTTTTAGATTGTATGTTATATGTGAAAAGATTAAGGTAGCTACTGCATATAAGCTGTAATTAACATCTGTTCCGTCCTCTCCTCAAAGCTAAAGTAATTTGAATCTATTTCTCTAGACACATGTCTAATTCTGACTTGTCTATTGAATTTGTCATTGCTGGATTGAGTACTGTATACATTATATATTCCACATCATGTTAGGATTGTAATGGTTTCTATGGTGTGTATTTATGTTGTGTTTGACAGCCTAGGGTGTAAGTTTGTATTATGTTTCTGTCTTTATTGGTATTTTCTTATTAATATAAGCTAATGAAACAGGTTCTGCACGAACTTCACTCATAATAACCATTGGACCATCTTCTCGACATTATCCAGAGACCACAAGCACAATAATGTTTGGACAAAGGGTGAGATTTGTATTCATTTATTACCTCTACCAATTTGCTTATAGTCCTTTAGCTTCTCAAGTCTCAGCTGTCTTCGGTTTTCCTACTGAATTATACTTGAACAATCTGTCATCTTTAATCTGATTCCTCAAAGACTCATACTTTAGACTTCCCTTTGTTCTTCCATCTAATAGCAGTTTCAGTAAGCAGTATCTCTCATATCTAAATAGTGTTCACTATTGTCCAACTTGTTCATAAAACCAGAGAAAAATTATTGGTACTTCCAGTGGTGGAAAAAAAATCTTATCCTGATACAAGAGATTCAGCCAACTTGATTCTTGTCTCTGTTTGAATGCTTAAGCTCTCTTTTATCTATCACATTTCTATGCAGCACATCTCAGAAGTAGTTTTCAAAGCATAATGTACAATTTAGCATATCCTTTTGCTGCTTATCATATGAACTGATCTACAGAGAGCCTTCTTATAAGAAGCTAAGCATTTATGAAAGCGAAATATAATCTTCGAATAACTTTTCTTGCCAAAACATTATCATTGGCTGTTTTTTCACTCCTTGCTAACCATGACATGACAGACCACATCTCTGCCAATTTATGACCCAAAAGTTGTGCGCTTCTGCTTGTATATTATATCTGGATATGTGCTGTTTTATAGTTGACACTTTAAAGCTTTCATGCCATATCAGCTAGAATTAATTGTTTCATGCAGGCCATGAAAATAGTCAACATTGTGAAGTTGAGGGAAGAATTTGATTATGAGAACTTATGCCGGAAGCTAGAAACTCAAGTGGAGCACCTCACTGTGGAGGTTGATAAGCAGCAAAAGTTTCGGGCAAATGACCGAACGGCTATGGAGAAAAAATTAAGAGAGTGTCAAAAGTCATTTACTGAAGCAGAAAGAAGTATAGTGGCCAGGTCTGAGGTAACTTTTGGCCTCTTTTTCTATCTTTTAGGATAGGATTTCCATCATCTTTGTTCTCTGAGGTTGAGCTGACTAAAAATGGAATCCTTAGAGCATGTTGTCCTTCCATATTTCATCTCATTATAGTGGGCCAGTGAACAAATATTATTTATTTTTCATGCTTTAAATTTCCCTCAATGAGTTATTTCATCTGCAGTTTCTAGAGAGAGAAAATAATCGTCTGGTGTCAGATATGGAAAATCTATTGGCGGAGTTGAATTGCCAGAAGCAACAAATCAATTCGATGAAGAATGAGAATTTGAAGCTAGAATCAGATTTGAAGAATAACAAGGTACATGGGGCAGAATGACTTCTCTTTTAAAAAATGTTTTACTAACAATGAGCTTCTATTCCTAATCTCTATAAACTTCAAACTTTCTCCAACCAGTGGCTAAAGCTCCTAAATGTCTCGTGTGATTTCAGCTTCTGGAGGAAGAGAATGGTCGTTTGAAGTTGGAATTGGAAAACGTACTGAAAGATTTCAACACAGACAAAAATCATAATAAATTCTTGCAGGATGAGGTTGCACGCCTAGAAATGAGTTTAAAGCATAGCAAGGTAAATTATGTTCATTCAACATATTCTGAAATTAGATTTCAAGTTGTGGCAATGAGTTGAGCTATTTATGTTCAGATGCATTCATATTAGATATTCTAAGTCCCGTGTAGACTCATCTCAGTAAAGAGGAACAGAGACTGTCTTGGTAATTCCGTTGTCCGGAGGTCTAGCTTCTTCAGAAGTTTGAATATGTGCTGTGGACCTGTATTGGCAGACTAATACAACATGACATGTTACCTTTTTGTACCTTTGTGTTTTTCCCCACTCTACTGAAAGAGAATGGCCCTGTCATCCAGCTATTGAAAGTTATATAGATTTATTTCTTTATCCTTTTTATGTATTCTCCTCTCCCTATTCTTCTATTAAATTTTTGGACTTAGCAATTAGGTTACGTATGTACCTACATGATAGTGTATGTATATAGTGTTCAATATTGGATAAATGTATAGTTTATGTTATACAAAGGTGCTATAAATAAGTCACAGTGTGTCTTTTCTGAAAGCCTTAGGCAAAAAGACAGCTTAAAAGTAACAAGGTTCTGAAAGAAAGACAAGCGTCAAGGAAACTAAAGCTAGGAAGGTAGGTTAAAGTGAATAGTCTTTCTTATCCAAAATCAAGCAAGACAACAAGGGAGGTTTTAGGCAACTCCCTTGTTTGAAGATGGGTTTCCTTGCGGATGTGTCCACTTGTTTTCCTATTCAAGTTCTGGTTCGAATTTCATAAAGTTCAGATTATTATTGCCACTACTTAGCAAGCACCAGTTAAATGGTTAATTTTTCTCAACTTCGGATGAGTTAGGTTCTTTGAAATGTGCTTGTGGAATTGCAAGTATTAGTTGATGTGATGTTTTGGAGTAGTTGGCGTTTTGGAGATTTGAACCTTAATTTGCTTCATGGTTATGATTTTGAGCTTATTAAGTAGCTCCGTGTCTTGTTTTCTATCATAAATTGGACATCTTTTCATTGGACAGCAGAGGCACTAATCTTCTTGTTTTGGTGTATGTAGCAACAACTATCTGAGAATTCATCATATCAGAAAGTACTTGCTGAGAACACCCAAATGTATGAGAAGAAGATAACTGATCTGATGAAGCAATTACAAGATGAGCGTGCTCGCTCTGAAAGTGCCGAACAACAATTAGATCTGATGAAGGAGCAATTAACTGGCCTTCAGGAATTAATGCAGGTTGACCATTTATACTGGAATGCTCTGTTTTCTTTATAAGACATCAACTTGTAATTGTCTTCTGAATCCATAACTCCTACTATGTTTAATTTGACAGGCTTTCTAAGCCAGAAAATACAACTTACATGTAAAGTTTTCAAAAGCCTATAATTAATCTGTGGGATGAAGTTAATATAATATTCTTTTTTCGTCATGCTGAAACTAACCAGGAGCCCATTTTAGTTTCTATTTGTTCTAGGTTGCTATGAAAAAGTATTTGATCTTGTTTTTCTGTCCCTAAAAGCACCATCAGAAGGAAGCATCTACCTTCCGGAAGGAGGCATCTATATATCAGAAGGAACTTGCAGACACTACTCTGATGTATGAGGAGAAAATAGCACTATTAGAACAACAGCTAAAAGAAGAGCATGCTCGTGTTGAAAATGCGAAGGAACAACTACATGCAATTGAAGAACAATTTACCAATCATGAAACCTCGACAAAGGTAAAGCTGAATAACCATTTAATCTCTGTAATATTTGGATTGTCTATAGGATGTGATCTGAAGCATCTTCATGATTTGCACTCTTATTCAGTTGACGAAGTTGACTAAACCCGTTTGGTTTTATAAAGATTAAGATGTTTGCATGTGGATGCACATCTAAATATTAAGATACTGCATCTACATTTTGAACACTAAATAATTAAGACAGTTTGTTCTTTTTTTTTTTTTTTGAAACTGGTAATTGTAATTAAGACAGTTTTCTCAACATCTCAATGTATAAATAAATAGATAAAGTGGAGCAATTTAACTTGACATGGTATTTAAGTAGACAAAACTGGGTCCATTCACACCACTTTTCATCATACTTACACATGCAGTCTGGATAAAGCTAACAAGAATGTTGAAGGCATACTAAAATGAACAATAACTTATGGTTTTAATTGCGTGTGTGTTGGGGGTTTGGGTTGGGGGCGGGGGGGCTCTCCTAGTGAAGGCTCAACAAGAAGGCATTCAAAATTGAGGGAACACCTCCTCTCCCCTCCCAGCACGCCCAGGCATGCCAATTAGAATATAGATCACATAGTATTCGGGCCCGAAATCGGGGCTTAAAATAACGAGAATGGACCTGACTATGATACTATGTTAAACTAGAGAGATTTTTACCGGAAGCTTGATTATTTCCCTCAAGCTTGTTTGTGGATTTATAGTAGTTACAATATGTACAATCTTGGTAAGTGTTTAACTAAACGATCAGAATTTGAATAACAATCCTAATCAACTCATAAATGTAGTCATGTAACATCTTGGAATCAACACAGACTTAGCAAAACATAGGGCACGATTGAAGAAGAAGATTTATATTGTCAATTTTATCAATTGGGAGTATATGTTAGTCATGTTAATGCGTTTACAGTAGAACTTGTGCTTTCTAAGAGTTTTTAAGCACTATTAGCGATTCTTAGCCAATAGGAAACATTGGAGAATTTCTTGTACTTTCATTTTATTTTTATTTTTAATTTGTATAGTGTTGGCTTGAGATGAATTTAAATTGTGAATATGGTTGGCGGCAATTCATATAGGTGACACTGAGGAGTAGTTGTTGCTACAGTTTTGGCCTTAATCTTCTACGTTAGAGTTCTTTTCTGCCTCAATTGTTATTGTTTTTCCTGATTGTAGATTCAGAGGGAAAAAGAGTCAGATGCACTAAGATCACAGTTAGAAGAAATTCATCACCTGTATGGGTCAACTGTGAAGGAACTTCAAACATTAAAAACAGAAAATCAGGTTTTACTATCAGAAAAGGTATGTTAAGTACATTAACGTTTGTCCCCTCAAGGTTCTCATTAATGTTTATTTCACTTAAATTAACTTACCATGCCCACCTTCCCTCCCAACTCTCGTGCAAAAGAAAAATAGGTGTAAAAAAACAGAAGACAGGAAAAATGTACGTTCTACTCATAAGCAAAACACACAGTTTATGTTAGTGGAAAATTTACTTATAGTAATCTTCACTTCCTCAACATGATCCCTTAGAGAGAATTGCATGAAGAACTTCACAATGTGAGGCAAACACTTCTAATTGAGGAAAAGCAAAGGAAAGCTGCTGAAAACGAGCTGCTTAATATAAAGAAGCTTGTGCCTGAGAGTGAAGATGGCTTTGAGGTAAGTCCTGTCTTTGGGTTCTTTTTTCTACAATAACCCAGATTAGAGTTAACATCTGATATTTACAGGAGAAGAAGTCATATATGAAGCAATATACTCCCAGCAGATCATTCAATATGCACAGATCAACTGAATCAAGAGAAAGGATTTTTGGCCATCAGAACACAATGTCAAAGATAATTGAAGAAGGTAAAACTCTTTAAATACTAAAGTCAGGTCGGTCTTGTCATATTATCGCAATCATGTCTATTTCTTTCAATTTATCTTTTGGATTTTTTAAATTAACTAGTTTTAGTGACATTGCAATTCAGTTGGTATCCAGAAGATAATCTCGTTGTTGTCATCAGTTGATTTGGACGTCCAAATTCATGCTGTGAAGGTGGTAGCCAATCTTGCAGCTGAAGGTCTGTATAACTAACTGTTGAGTTATATTCAAGTGTCAAAACAATTGTATGTTTGTCAATAGCACTAAACAGAATAGCTTGATAGAAATCTTTATTGGAATGGAACTGAAAATGACAGTTCTTTGGCTGGCAAGATAAACTGAATCACCTCTTGGGACTTTGCAAAAAGCTGTAAAATTAGAGTTAAGGCATGAAGTTTATGTTGCACAGCAAAATATTTTTCCAAAACCTTTAAACATATTAAATAATATGTTTGCATTTGAGGTGAATGGCGTTAGGTGACTTCGCTGGTTTTTAACATAGGATTTTGATGCTTGGAGAAATTCTGGAGAATCTGTGCTTGCTTTACTTTCTTGGGCTCTTAGCTTCTTAATTGATCATTCTTAAACCAATTAGATCTGTTTGCTTTTAATCGTAAAGACCTAATTTCAACATATCTGTTATGTGAACCGTGCACAAAAGAGGAAGCTAATCAATCAGAGTTGAGATTGAAGAGAGATGCATGTGAGATTTTCTCGTCCACCATTGTATCTCTACGTACTCTTCCATTCCTAATAGGTCCATAATCTGATTCAACTCCACAAGACTGACATGAACAAATTATTATCATTTCCTTTATGAAAAAAGAAATCAACAGATAATATGCAGAGGACAAACCTGAGTCTTTTTTTCTTATTTCAGACAGTAATCAGGAAAAGATTGTGCAGGAAGGCGGTTTAGATGCGCTCCTCATGCTGCTACAATCATCCCAAAATGCAACAATACTCAGAGTGGCTTCTGGAGCTATTGCCAATTTGGCAATGAATGGTACTTGTGAATCTTTTCTTCATTACATTCTCAGGTTTAGATTTTCCTTGATGTGGATTTTGCCATTTCATTGGATCCTTCTTAACCATGTTTCTGTCTCTGTTGAGATGTCGATGAGGTAAGTTAGCATAGTCTTCCTTGTGCTGATCGAAGGAAGAAAGATTTTTCACGCAATGATAAGAATATGCTAGTCATGCATGCTCAGCCATTTTAATTCCAAATTTTCCAGTTAATTGGGTCAAGGAGCTTTGAGTCCTTGACTGATCAATTTAGAAAAACAAGGACAATTGAAAAGATGGCAAGAAAAGTACTCTAGTAAGTTAACAATAAGTCAAACAAAAGGACGCTGCCAAGTCTAGAACTATCAGGATATAAACACTCCTTTGTTTACATTGCCTACTTCAACTTTGAAAAAGCACAAGAGCTTCCTTTAAACCATATGTGGTAGAATGTTCAAGTGACTTTAATTTATAATTTTTCTGATTATTTGGAACACATAACATATATATTATGTATATAAATAAAGACTATACAAAGACTGTATAACCATCCATATTATATATATAATTTTTCAGATTAAAGATGTATACATCAGAATATAATTGCATCTATGATCTAAGCTTGCCATGATGTTCTGGAGGAAAGCAAAGTTTGGCTATTATCCATGTTTTAATTCTCTGAAATTTCTTTCTTGTCTCTCATGAATCTGTTGTTAACGGCTGATCTAATCAAATTTCTCTTGCGTAGTACTGAAAAATTTCAAATTTTAACCTGTTCAGAAATGAATCAAGGATTAATATCAAGTAAAGGAGGTGTTCAACTTTTGGCCAATACAGCTGTCAAAACTGAAGATGCCCAAACTCTGCGGATGGTAGCCGGAGCAATTGCAAATTTGTGTGGAAATGGTAAGCTTAGGTCATCATCTGCTGTAGTATGTGTAGTCTGTCCTATATAGAAGATGACAACTGATTTCATTATGTTCCCTAAGCATTGTGTTGCGTTATCTTCCTCAACGCCATGTTTACCTTGCCTTTTGTATTTTACAAAATTTAAGGACTATTATGTTTCATTGATCCTCTGAGGCTGGATGATTTGTTCATTTATATTGAACATTAACAAGGATCTATCTCATGGCAGAAAAGTTACATGTTACATTGAGGGAAGATGGAGCTGTCAAAGCATTGCTAGAAATGACTAGATCTGGAAATGTTGAAGTCATTGCGCAGGTTGCCAGAGGATTGGCTAACTTTGCAAAGTGTGAATCGCGAGGAACAATTCAAGGTTTGCATGGCTACATGGTTGTAATATACTGTTTCTCCTGTTAGCGTGCACTTGACTAGTATTACTTTTCCAGGTCATAGAAAAGGCCGTTCTGCTCTTATGGAAGATGGTGTACTGAAATGGTTGATAACCAACTCTAACAGTGCTTCTTCTTCAACCAGGCGCCACATTGAACTTGCTCTCTGCCATTTGGCACAAAATGGTTAGCTACTTGTCCAAACTTATTTCTTGTTATAGCTGCCTCTATGTTCAGGAAACTGATGCACATGTATATACAGTTTTTAAAATATAGCTAAAAGCAGCCAAATCTTCTAGCTTAGTGGTGTACCTTTGTTTCCTTGGCAAGTGCTTGTAGTCTACTGTTGAGGGTCTAATGCCCCTTGCCTCAAAAAATCCATATATGAAGTTTTTTCGCGATACTTAAAAAGCTGACATATCTGTTAAAAGTAATGACATCTTCTTATGCCTATGGCAGAGGGTAACGCTAGAGATTTCGTGTCAAGTGGAGGGTTGGATGAAATTATACGAATATCAAATGAATCCTTGCGAGAGGATATTCGTAACTTGGCCAAGAAGACGCTAAAGTTGAGTTCTACATTTCAAGCTCAGATAAGAGCATAGTGAAGGCAATACATTACCAATACAGTAGAGCATTATGAAGTAGCCTCTTTTACTAACTTGTATTTACAACAATCTTGTAAGTAGCCCAACAAAATGTAACTAAAAGCTTTATGATAAATGTTTTTGTATATCATATACCATTCTTATACATGTGCATTGTAATTTATCAGCATTCCTATTTGCCTGGTGTTTTAATGGAAACGAAAAGATAAAGCGAAAAAGAAATATTCAACGATTTAGGATTTGAACATTATGGATTCGAGAGGTAATTTTCACAATCCATTTGATTTGCGTAGTTTGAAATGCATAAATTTTTTAACATGTGCAAGATTTGGGAGCTAATCCATTGTCTCTTTAGTCAAATCTCCTGCATTCGTTCTCTTCTTTTGGGGCTTGTTGCGGACCCACTTTATGATTTTTTTGAGAAAGTTTTGCCAAAACTTTCTGCAGTGTCAGAATTCGTGGGTTAATACCCATAGAAAATTGACAAAATTACCTAATTCTTGTTCCTGGCACATAAAATCCTATTAGGCATCACTCGCTACCACCGGGCCATTCGAGTCTTCTGTTGGACTCGTGAATTAACTCGTATAATTTTTCAGTAAGTTGCGTCAGAGCCCCTTGTAACGCCAGAATCCATGGGCTAACACCCACAAAAAACTATCGTAATCGCATGTTTCAAGTTCCTTGACTCCTAAAATTCTACTATGCATCCCCCTTCGCCATCGGGACACCTGCACCTCTTGACAGACTCGTTGCAGATCCACTCATATGATATTTTTGGAAAAATGCATTGGAGCCCCTTGTAGTGCCAGAATTCGTAGGGAACACCTATAGAAAACTGCTGAAATCGTCTAGTTCCTGTTCCTTGGCCCATAAAATCCTACCAGGTATCTCTAATGTTGTCGGGCCACTTGGGCCTCTTGCCGAGCTTGTTGCGAACATATTTCGAAAAGGTTGCGCTGGAGCCTCCTGTAGCGCCAGAATCCGTGGGCTAACACCAACAAAAAACTGTCGAAATCGCCTATTTCCTATTCCTTGGCCCAAAAAATCCTACCAGATGTCCCTCGCCACCGCTAGGCCACTTGGGCCTCCTGCCAGGCTTATTGCGGACACATTCGTATAATTTTTTGAGAAAGTTGCGCTGAAGCCCCTTGTAAAGCCAGAATCTATGGCTAACATCTATAGAAAACTGTCAAAATCGTTTATTTCTTATTCCTTGATTCCTAAAATCCAGCCAAGCGTCTCCCGTCACCGCCGGGCCACTTGGCCCTCTTGCCGGGGTCGTTGCGGAGCCATTCGTATGATTTTTTGGAAAAGTTGCGTTGGAGCCCCCTACAGCGCCAAAATCCGTGGGTTAACACCCACAGAAAACTTCCATGATCGTCTGTTTCATGTTCCTTGGCCGATAAAATCCTATTAGGCGTCCCCGACTGTCGCCTGGCTACTTACGCCTCTCACCGGGCTCATTACATACCCATTCGTATGATTTTTCGAGAATGTTGCACCAGTGCCTCCTGCACCGCCAGAATCTGTGGGCTAATACCCACAAAAAACTGTGAAAATCATCTGTTTCCTGTTCCATGGCCCATCAAATCTTAACAGGCATCCCGCGTCGCCGTCGGGCAACCTGGGCCTCTCGTTGGACTCATTGCGAAGCTACCCTTATGAATTTTTGAGAATGTTGCATCAGAGTCCCCTGCAGTGTCAGAATCTGCAGGCTAACACCTATAGAAAACTACCGAAATTGCCACCAGAATCTGTGGGCTAACTCCCATAGAAACCTGTCGAAATAGCCTGTTTCCTGTTCCCTAGCTCATAAAATCCTACCAGGCGTCTCCAGACGTCGCCTGGCCACCTGGCCTCTTCCCGGGCTCATAGACCCACTCGTATGATTTTTGAGAAAAATTGCATCGGAGCCCCGTGCAACGCCTGAATCTGTGAGCTAACACCCATAGAAACTGCCGAAATTGTCTGTTTCCTATTCCTTGGCCCGTAAAATCCTACCAAGCTCCCCCGCATCGTTGGGCCACTTGGGCCTCTTATCGAGCTCGTTCGGACCCACTCGTATGATTTTTCGGTAAAGTTGCGTTGTAGTCCCTTGCAGCGCCAAAATTAATGGGCTAACACCCACATAAAACCGTTGAAATCGTCTGTTTTTTGTTCCTTGGCCCTATAAAATCCTACCAGGCATCCCCAGCTGTCGTTGGGCCACTTGGACCTCTTGCCGGGCTCGTTGCGGAGAATATCATATCATTTTTTGGGAAAATTACGTTGGAGTCCCCTGCAGCTCCCGAATCAATGGACTAACACCCATAAAAAACTGTTGAAATCGCCTATTTCTTGTTTCTTATCCCATAAAATCCTTCCAGGCGTCCCCTATCATCGCCAGACCTCTTGTCGAGCTCGTTACGAACCTACTCGTATGATTTTTCAGGAAAGTTGTGTTGAAGCCCCCTGTAGCGCCAGAATCCATGGGCTAACTTCCATAGAAAATTATCGAAATCGTCTGTTTCCTATTCCGTGGCCCATAAAATCCTATCAAGCATCCCCCGCCCTCACCGGGCCACCTGAGCCTATTGTCAGACTCGTTGCGGAGCCACTCGTATGATTTTCAGGAAAAGTAGCATCGGAGTCCCCTGCAGCGCCAGAATCTATGGAGTCCCCACTGACTGTGGGTGTTAGCCCACGGATTTTGGGGCTGCATGGGGGTCCAACATAAAATTCCCAAAAAATCATATGGGTGGATTCGCAACGAGCTTTACAAGAATCCCAGAGGGCCCGGTGGCGTTGGCGGAAGCCTGGTAGGATTTTATAGGCCAAAGAATAGAAAACGGGCGATTTCAGCAGTTTTCCCACGGATTTTGGGGCTGCATGGGGGTCCGATGCAAGATTCTAGAAAAATCATACGAGTAGGTCCAGAACGAGCCCGGGAAGAAGCCCAGGTGGCCTGACGACATTGGTGGAGGCCTGGTAAGATTTTATGGGCTAAGGAATAGGAAACAAGCGATTTCGACAGTGTTCTTTGGGTGTTAGCACACGGATTTTGGTGCTGCATGGGGGTTCTTCTCAAAAAATTATACGGGTGGGTCCACAACAAGCCGGGCAAGAGGCCCAGGTGGCCCGACGGCGTTGGCGGAAGCCTAGTAGGACTTTATGGGCCAAGGAACAAGAAAAAGGAGATCGACAGTTTTCTATGGGTATAGCCCATGAGTTTTGGGAAAAAATCATATGAGTGGGTCTGCAACGAGCCCGACAAGAGGTCCAGGTGGACCGGCGGTGTTGGCGGAGGCCTGGTAGGACTTTATTGGTTAAGGAACAAGAAACAGGTGATTTTGACAGTTTTCTGTGGGTGTTAGCCCACGGATTATGGGGCTGCATTGGGGTCCAGTGCAAGAATCCTAAAATATCATATGGGTGGATACGCAACGAGCCCGGCATGAGGCCTAGGTAGCCCAACGACGTTGGCTGAGGCCTGGTATATGGGCCAAAGAACAGGAAACAGGCGATTTGACAGTAAGAACAGGAAACAGGCGATTTGACAGTTTTCTATGGGTGTTAGCCTACGGATTTTGGGACTGCATGGGGGTTCGGCATAAGATTCTCGAAAAATCATATGGGTGGATCAACAACAAGCCCGGCCGAAGGACCAGGTGGCCCGGCGGCATTGGCGAAGGCCTGGAAGGATTTTATGGGCCAAGGAAAAGGAAACAGATGATTTCGATAGTTTTTTGTGGGTGTTAGCCCACGGATTTTGGGGTTGCACGAGGGTCCGGTGCAAGATTCCGATAAAATCATACGGGTGGGTCTGCAACGAGTCCGACAAAAGGCCCAGGTGGATCGGCAATATTGGCGGAGGCCTGATAGGATTTTATGGGCCAAGGAACAGGAAATAGGCGATTTCAGCAGACTTCTATGGGTGTTAGCCTACAGATTTTGGGGTTGCATGGTGATCCGGCTCTAGATTCTCGAAAAATCATATGGGTGGGTCCGCAAGGAGCTCGACAGGAGGTCAGGTGGCATGGCTGTTGGCGGAGCCTGGTAGGATTTTATAGTCCAAGGAACAAGAAATAGGCGATTTTCGCAGTGTTCTGTAGGTGTTAGCCCACGAATTTTGGGGCTGCATGGGGGACCGACGCAAGATTCATGAAAAATCATACGAGTGGATCCGAAACGAGCCTAGCAAAAGGCCCAGATGGCCCGGCGGCATTGGCGGATGCCTGATATGATTTTATGGGCAAAGTAACAGGAAACAAGCGATTTCAACAGTTTTCTTTTTCGCCCACAAATTTTGGGGTTGTATGGAGGTCCGGCATAAGATTCTCGAAAAATCATATAGGTGGGTCCGTAACGAGCCCGGCAAGAGTCCCAAGTAGCCCAATGACGTTCTCGGAGGCCTGATAGGATTTTATGGGCCAAAGAACAGGAAACAGGCGATTTCGATAATTTTCTATGGGTGTTAGCCCACGGATTTTAGGGTTGCATGGGGTTCAATGCAAGATTCTTGAAAAATTATATGGATAGGTTCGCAACGAGCCCGATAAGAGGCCCAGGTGGGCAGGCAGTGTTGGTGGAGGCGTTGTAGGATTTTGTGGGCCAAGAAATAGGAAATAAGCGATTTTGATAGTTTTCTACGGGTGTTAGCCCACATATTTTAGGGCTCTGCGTGGGATCCGGTGAAAGATTCTTGAAAAATCATACGGGTTGGTCCGCAACGTGCCTGACAATAGGCCCAGGTAGCCCAGCGACGTTGGCGAAGGCCAAGTAGGATTTAATGTCCAAGGAACAGGAAACGGGCAATTTTGGCAGTTTTCTGTTGGTGTTGACACACAGATTTTGGGGATGCATGGGGGTCCGGTGTATGATTCCAGAAAAATCACACGGGTGGATCCACAACGAGCCCGACAAGAGGCCTAGGTGGCCTAGCAGCATTAGTGGAGGCCTGGTTGGATTTTATGGGCCAAAGAATAGGAAAAGGGCGATTTTGATAGTTTTCTGTGGGTGTTAGCCCACGAATTTAGGGGCTGCATAGGGGTTCGACGCACGATTCCCAAAAATAATACGAGTAGGTCCAGAATGAGCTCGAGAAGAAGCCTAGGTGGCCTTACGGTGTTGGTGGAGGCCTAGTAGGATTTTATGGGCCAAGGAACAAGAAATAAGTGATTTTAACAATATTCTGTGGGTGTTACCACACAGATTTTCGAGCTGCATGAGGGTCCGACGCAGAATTCTCAAAAAATCATACTTATTGGTCCACAACGAGCTCAGCAAGAGGCCCAGCTGGCCCGGCGGCGTTGGCGGAGGGTTGGTTGGATTTTATGGGCTAAGGAATAGGAAACAAGTGATTTCAAATGTTTTCTATGGGTATAACCCACGGATTTTAGGGTTGCATTGGGGTCCGGCACAAAATTCTCAAAAACTCATACAGGTGGGTTCGCAACGAGCCTGGCAAGAGGTCCAGGTGGCCCTGCACTGTTGGCGGAGGCCTGGTAGGAGTTTATGGGCTATGGAACAGGAAACGGGCAATTTCAACAGTTTTTTATGGGAGTTAGCCCACGAATTTTGGGGCTGCATGGGGGTCCAGTGTAATATTCCTGAAAAATCATATAGGTGGGTCCGCAACAAGCACGGCAAGTAGCCCGATGGCGTTGACGGAGGCTTGGTAGGATTTTATGGGCTATGGAAACGGGAACGGGCAATTTCAGCAGTTTTCTGTGGGTGTTAGCCCATGGATTTTGGGGTTGCATGGGGATTCGGCGCAAGATTCTTGAAAAATCATACGACTAGGTCCGCAACGAGCTTGGCAAGAGGCCCAATTGGCCCGGCGGCATTGGCGAAGACCTGGTTGAATTTTATGGGCCAAGGAATAGTAAACACGCGATTTTTGCAGTTTTTTATAGGTGTTATCCCTTAAAATTTGGGTTGGTATGGGGGTTGCGGTGCAAGATTTTCAAAAAATCATAAGAGTGGGTTCACAACGAGCCCGGCAAGAGGCCCAGGTGGCCTGACAGCGTTGGCGGAGGCCTTGAAGGATTTTATGGACTAAGGAACAGGAAACAACCGATTTCGACAATTTTCTATAGGTGCTAGCCTACAGATTTAGGGGCTACATAAGGGTCCTGCAATAGATTCTCGAAAAATCATACGGGTGGGACCGTAATGAGCTTGCCAAGAGGTTCAGGTGGCCCGGCGACGTTGGCGAAGGCTTGGTAGGAATTTATGGGCCAAGGAACAGGAAACAGGCGATTTCGACAGTTCTCTGTGGGTGTTAGCCCACGAATTTTGGGGTTGCTTGGGGTCTAGCGCAAGATTCTCAAAAAATCATACGGGTGGGTTTGCAACGAGCTCGGCAAGAGGCCCAGGTGGCCCGGCGACGTTGACAAATGCCTGGTAAGAATTTATGGCTCAAGGAACAGGAAAGCAAGCTATTTCGGCAGTTTTCTGTGGGTGTTAGCCCACAGATTTTGGGGCTACGTGGGGCTCCGACGCAAGATTCCCGAAAGCAATGTGGGTGGGTCCATAACGAGCCCGGCAAGGGGCTTAGGTGGCCCAGCAGAGTTGGCAGAGGCCTGGTAGGATTTTATGGGCCAAGGAACAGGAAAAAGACTATTTTGATAGTTTTTTGTGGGTGTTAGCCCATTGATTCTGGCATTGCAGGGAGTCCGATGCAACATTCTCGAAAAATCATACGTGTGGGTCTGTAATGATCCCAGCAAGAGGCGCATGTTCCTCGGGGGTGGCCGAGGGCGCCTGATAGGATTTTATGGGCCACAAAACAGGAAACAAGCGCTTTCAGTACTTTTCTGTGGGTGTTAGCCCACGGTTTTTGGCGCTGCGGGGGGGGAGGGGGGGGGGTCCAGCGCCACATTCCCAAAAAACCATACGAGTGAATCCGCC
>JAOTQR010000007.1:2988460-3009382 GCA_025774065.1 Solanum ossicruentum | reverse complement strand
TGGGTGTGGGCGGAAAAGAGAGGCGGGCCGTGGGTTGTGTGTGGTGGGGGGGGGGGGGGGGGCGGGGGGGGGGGGGGGGGGGGGGGGGGGGGGGGGGGGGTCCAGAGCAACATTCCCAAAAAACCATACGAGTGAATCCGCAACAAACCCTACAAGAGGTCTAGGTTGTCCGACGGCATCAGGGGCGCCTGGTAGATTTTATGGGCCACGAAATAGGAAACATGTGATTTCGGCAATTTTCTAGTGCATGGGGCTCCGGCTCCATCGCCGAGCCACCTTGGTCTCTTTCTGGGCTCGTTGCGGAGCCACTCATCTGATTTTTCGTGAAAGTTGTGCCAGAGTCCCGTGCAGCGCTAAAATCCGTGGACTAACACCAGCTGAAAGCTGCTAAAATTGCATGTTTCCTAAACACCTTGGCCCATAAAAATCCTACCTGGCATTCTCCGCCACCGAGCTCTTCAAAAATATTATTAGGTGAACATCGAATATTTCAAAATTAGTGTATTTTTAAAAGATCGCTATTGGTGCAGCAACTATTTTCAACGAGTAAGAATGTAACTTTTAATCACTAGCTTGCACATTTTCAATAAATCAAAATGCATGTAGGAAAACCAGTTTATCATATAGTTTACAATCAATCACAGCTCTAACTTGTCAATGTTCATTTCCTTTTGATAGCCAAATGGTTGACAGATAAATGGAGTCAAAATTGTTTTCTTTTCCTTGCATAATTGACTTTACAGACAAAAGATGTGTAAACGTAACTTACATGCCAACATACAACGACAACATACCAATACAATCCCAACATACACAAATCTTATCACTACCTCATAGATAGAGAGATTGTTGCCGATTTACATGCCAGCATGAAAAAGACAAATACTATTGAAAGCTCCTATCAAAGGAATTGGCCTAAAACCAAATCATCATTACAAAATAAATATCCAAAATATTGGAACAATTCTCTTGTGCTTGAAACAGGAGATGGTGAGACATATGACTTATGTACTTTCTTCTTAGCCAGTGTATTGACAATCCACTTACATTCCACATTTGAAGAAAAGATTTTTTATTACTGGATACAGAATTTTACAGACATGATTCATTTCATCCAAACTAAAGGAAAGCCCTCCATATGAACAAGAACATTAAAGCTCGACAAAAATAATGATGCAGGACACTAAGAATAAGACTACAAAAAGAATAATAATAATACGACGTCTAACAACCCTGATCAAAACCATGGACATTTATGAACATTCTGGTTAAGCTTCTTCCAACCATCTTACATGTGCCTGCACTTCACAAAGCTCTGCAACATAAAAAGAATCAATCTACAAACACTCATTGTCCAGCAACTTCCAATGAAAGGCAGTGTTCTGCACTCCAGTTTGAATTAGCGAGGCAATACTTCAGCAATACGGTCTTGTGCATCAGGTGGAATTTCCCTGCCTGGAACGTGAACCTTAAGAAGATGAGAGTACCTGAAGAAAAGACATTGAAAGTTTTCATCACCACTTATAGCCCAATTGTCACATTTAGTTACTGCACTAACATCAAAAATACTTACTCTGCAAATGAAAACAGGTCCTCATGCTCCGGGATAAATGCAAGTAGGGCCTGAGAAAAGGAACCCAATGATTACACAGATGTTGAACTATAAACCAGAAGTACAACATCAAGAAGTTCAATGTCATCAACTTGCAGACTTAATAACCTCAAATGGCAAGTTCAGCAGCTCATAGTACGTTCTAACACGGTCTAATCTCAATCGCACAGCTTCACCATCGATCGAGGGGATAGCAGCCAAAGCCTAAATAACGTGGAAGAAAACTATCAGTAATGCTGTGTGAGAAAATAATGATGCAAACATTCAAGCTAGAAAGAAAAAATGAAAAATACATTGAATCAATGCCTAAGATTGGTCCCTTGAGGTGTGTGTTAATTTAGAGATCAAACTAATTGAATTGCATTTAGCTCTCCAAATGGAACCACCATAAAGAAATCCTTTCAAGCAAAGAGACACCACCTGTTCCAATGCAATGGTATTACGGCATACTTGCTGAACTCCAAACAGGTTGATAGATTTCATATCAGCCAAAGCCTAGGAGGCGAAAAAGAGAAGAATAAGATGGCAGGTAGTCAGAAATTCAATTGAATATCAGAATTTAATCAACAGAACCACTCTATGCAGACCTTGATTGATCCATCTGAAGCAACACTACATATACCACCGAATATATAGTTCCGTCTTGATCCTGCAATGAAGGGTGCCATTTCCTCATCCCGGCGTGTTATCTGGATTACAGAAACCAGAGAAAAACATAGATATGTAATTTGGTTCTTTAACTTTGTTCCAATAGGATGAACTAAATTGAAATAGGCAATAATCTTCAATTTTTGATAACAAACCCAATAAGAAGCAATTGGAAGAAAGCAAACCAATGAATTAATTCTAAACAAGTAATATACTAAAGCAAAACGGAAGTGTTGTCATCCGGCTTCAATGGTTTCTCAACTCTACTGGAAGAAGCTACACAACAAAACATTATGGGATGATTTTACTCTGCTGTAGTCCATGCCATTCACATCTCTGAACGACTTTTACTTGTTTCAAAGACCACTTGAGGCCATTGCAGAAGGAAAACTATTAGTCAATTGGTCAAGTGCAGTACCATTTTGATATACTCATGTTCTTTGCACACATCAAATAAGTGGTGCCCAGAGCATAGTTATTCTTCAAGTGTGTAGAACTAATCCACACTGTATCAAACTTTTTATCTTCAAAGCGAATTTCCTAATGTATAGATTTACTAATACTCTCTTCATTTCAGTTTGCTTGTCTTACCTCTTTCCTTTTTTGGCAACTCTTTTATTATAACTCTCCACGTGTTTAAGACCACAAGATTAAAGAGCTAAGACCACAAGATTCAAAGTTCTTTACTTTCTTAAACTCTGATCCAAGTCGAAAGTAGACAAACATAATAAAAAAGAGGGAGTATTTCTTTAGAATAAATATCACAGATGGGGCACGGAGGAGGTGTGAGGCCCAGTAATGGATTGGGATTTTTTTTAAAAAATTGATGAAACACAATATCATCATACTACCCTCCAAAGAGAACAGTCAGCATTTGAATTTCTCTCATCCACGAAGTAAAAGTTCGAATCTCAAAGAAGAAGATAGAAAGAGATCATGCGGTAGATCACAACATCCACACATCATTACTACCATAAGGAGACTGCGCAAGGGTGAGAAAAGAGATCTTTACCAGAAATTGATAGGAAAAGTTATTATACACTAAGACTGCATAAAAATTTACCAGGGAAGTCATTGAAATTATGTAATCATCCGGCTCCTCCGCATCTTGGTCATCCAGGAATTCCTTACTTGTCATTTCCTGTAAAAGAGTTGCTCATACTGTTGGTCGTAAATACTACCCTCTTCCACAACAAAGTTAATCAAAATCACCACTCATATCCACAAACCTGCAGATGGAAAATAGTCTCCAATTGCATCTCCACACGAAGAACCTTGAGGCAATCAATTGCAAGTTTTCTATATTCTTCAGCAAACGATGCCAAATCCTTAGGAGGCGTACTGCTCGTTCTAGAATGCTTTGGAGCTTTCTGCCCCCTGTTTTCTTCTACCTGATTTGATGTTGTATGGCAAATCTTCCCAAGCCTGTAATTTGCACCAGAAACAAGCTGATAATCCATAAAAAGATATTCAAAGTTCAAACAGAACCTGTTCAGTTGTACCAAAAATTATGCTATATTCAAATATTAATCAATGCCAAAGCTTCCCCCTAAATAAGAAATGGTGCATTTAGCCAACCATTTGTGACAAGAGTTCCTAGTAAACGCCCCTCTACCTCTATGAAGTAGCGGTAAGATCTGCATACATTCTATCCTCTCCAGACCCCACTTGTGGGATTCCACTGGGTATGTTGCTGTTGTTTGTAGCCAACCACCGTGGGAGGGGAAAGAGCTTGTGAGGAAGAGAGGAGGCAGATGCAGAAATTTTCTGGGTACCACTGTACCCGTGCACCAGGTGTCCGTGTTTCCAAGACGACTTTTCCTTCTCTTTTTTTTCTAGGAAATCTTTTTCTTCCCTTCAGTGAGACAAACTCCTTTTGGTTCCCATAGAAGACGTGGTCAAATTAAAATTTAGAATGTTCTAAGTATTGAAACTCTTAAATGATGGGTTCAACAACATTACCCCAATGCCTCAAAGGCTCCCGCCCATTGCGGGGTAAGGGGGGGTCGGATGTACGCAGCCTAACCCCTATGTTTAAAAACATAGCGCGACTATTTCCGGATGACCCATGTCTTAAATGATGGGTTCAAATTGTTAAAAATATTATGATAAACTTGAAAGAGGGTGAGACATCTGTTAGGAATATCAAAGAAGACACCCAACATTAGTTACTTGCTGATTGGTAATGACGAATAACAGGTAATTATGGCATCTATTGCGTGCTCTGACTAATTTAGCGTCTCAATAACCAAATGAACAAACATGTTTTTTGCCAATCCTTGTTACGAGTGCAGTTACTCAAAAATGCTTGTGCTCTCACTATGTGAGAACCCATGAAAAACTCTTCCCGACTAAAGCAAATTTTTGAAACAAAGTGTGAGAAATAGAGAAAAGAGGGAGAAAATTAAATTGAGAGACTTTTGTTTAGAGAGATATACTTAATAAATGAGAATGTCCCTCCTATGTATACAAGTCCTTAAGGGCCGTTTCTAGCCATTTATGGCCGTTGCTACAGTTCTGCTATAGTGCCCCGACCATTGCTACAGTATCTATAGCCGTTGCTACAGTACTATTCTAACATTCCCCCATATATATGCACCAAGCTTGTTACAAATATATTCTATCCGAGGACCTTTTAATGATTTGGTAAAAACATCTGCAAGCTGATCATTGGAGTTCCATAATATATTACATAATTGGGTATCGATCTGTTCCCATTTGGCCTTCTCTACTGCTGCAATATTTTCCACCTTTGTGATAAGATGATCATATTTCCCTTGTCCCTGGAACCACATTTTGACGGAGGTTGTCCATGGAAGATAATTGGCAGATTCATTCAATTTGATAGTGGTGATAACAGGGGTCTCTATGTTAGATAGGGTGAATGGTTGGGATGATGATGAAGCACCAATAGTAGTGGAAACATCGGCTATAGAAGACATATTGAAGGTTTATACCAGGAATGAGAACAGTTTATCAAATAGATCAGTTCTGGAATTTCTGACAGCGATAGCAATGCGTGTGCTAACAAATGGAATATGAGAAAGTAGTAACCGGAAAGACAGTACGGTGCTACACATGATAAATATGAAAAAGTACCACCGAAAAGATGATACAGTGCTACACAAAATAGATATATAAAAAAATATTTACCGAAATGATAGCACAGTGACCTAAACATAATCATTGGCCAGACGGGCGGCATATATGGGTCATAGCCGACCGCCGGCAGCGGAAGCTCTTTGATTTTCAAGACCGTAGAAGCTCTGATACCATGTGAGAAATAGAGAAAAGCGTGAGAAAATTAAATTGAGAGACTTTTGTTTTTAAGAGATACTTGGATTGAATACTTAATAAATGAGAATGGCCCTCCTATATATACAAGTCCTTAAGGGCCGCTTCTAGCCGTTTATGGCCGTTGCTATAGTACTACTATAGTGCCCCGACCGTTGCTACAGTACCTATAGACGTTGCTACAGTACTATTCTAACACAAAGGACGATACTATAAAAAGATTTAAAAACTTACCTTTCAATTGAATCAGCAATATATTCCAATGAATCACTTAAAGATGCCAACAAAATTAGTTTGTTATCATCGCGAATCAAGTTTTCCTGCAAAAATGTATTGAAACTAGCTTAGCATCTCAAAATGTTTGACACTGAAAATTATATACTCCTTCCATTTCAAAAAGAATGACCTAGTTTGACTTGGCATGGAGTTAAAGAAAAAAAACGACGATTTTTCAATTGTATGGTCCTAAATTGAAGTTATGTAAAATGTACCAAATGACCTTTAATCTTGTGACCTAAAACATGCCATGTGGAAAGTTGAGATTAAATTTTTGCCAAAAAAAGAAATAGGTCATCCTTTTTGAAACAGACCAAAAAGGAAAGTAGGTCATTCTTTTTTTAAATGGATGGAGTACACTGTTTTTCACTTGCCAAGTTTGCTGAATCAATGTCAATTCTATGCTATCATCAGTCACTCCATTATTTACGATTCATCTCATTTATACTGCACCAAGTAATAATTCCACCTCTTTTCACATAAGTATTCATTTTCCTCTTCTTATTCATTTTTAATTAGAATTAAAGCATTGGAATTCTGATGATACTAATCATCCTGACACAAATATCAACCCTCTTTAGCTATTGTCTACATAGCTGAGACACTCCATCCCACCCGACAGACACCAAAAAAAAAAAGACCCTCACAAAAATACCTGTCTGATTGGCCGCAACTTCAATAATACGTCACTGATTTCCATTTCAACCTCTGAATTTTCACAATTGGCAGCACAATTTTCTGTATTAAGTTCACCAGTTGAGCAGGGTAAACATGCACTAGCTGGATCACGTCGCATCAGATTTTCAATGTCATGTCTGCCTATAATCATATAACTTTGCTTCTCAAGAACTGCCTGAATAAATAAGATATGGGGTCGTCAAGTGCATAAAGGGGGAACGAGGAAACTGAGACAACCTAATAATATTCTCTTGTCGAGAACTTCTTTCATCTGGATATATAGAGTCATTCTGATTAAAAACAATAGAGAACTAATACTTCCATTCCACAGATATCTTCCAGATATAAGAAATATTGATAAGCAACCCCCACTACCTATACACAAACAACCAGCAAATGAGAAGGATTATTCAAACCTCCATGTATGAAGTGCGACATCTTTCATATGCTCTTTCCAGAAAAGTTAGAACATAGTTCACAAGAGCAACAGCAAACTTTGGCATTGCTTGCGCCCATCCAAGCACCTGTGTGAATGTAAACATTTAAATGCTGGAAACTGGCCAAGTAAGAGAACTGGAAAAGATATTAACCAGGCTGATGCAACTCAAGGAGAGAAAAGACAGGGAGCAAATTAAATTGGAATAGTTGAGATACCAAAAGAGGCCAAAAACAACGATGTCTTCACTTGTATACAACAATTTATGGTGTTAACATTGCTCATACTTACTAACAGCATAGAACAGATCAACTAGGGCACTTGACAGTTTGAAAACAACGAAATGACAAACATAAAAGATATATTAGAAAAAGTAATGAAACATATCGTACCTCTTTTGCTAAGAAATCTATTGCCAAAAGTCCTTGCAGGATCGGCCGACCTTTCTCAATTATTGGGGTATAAGATATTACAGCATGCGCGCGTGGACGAAATGCCGCTGGGCCTATAAAAGAACTTTTAAGTATCACAACTCCATAGCCTAGTATCTATTACATAATTCAACAATGTAAGCAGATTTTATATTTTTTGTGCATTTGAGGAAAATTGTGAATTTTAAGCATCACATTTAACTCCATCTCCAAATATGAGCTAGCTGATTTTTTGTTTTTGATAACCAAGAAATCCCTAGGGAGCAGTCGCACACACTCAAAACTTCATTTACAATGGTCTTCCACCTCTCTACCCTTCTCCACTAACATACCATGCAATTGTCAGCGGCACAGTTTAAATTTGTGATGTGATTAACCCATATATCACACGTGCTATCACTAACACACCACATATCACACGTTGTGCTATCACTAACACACCAAGCCTATGATATAGCGGATACTAGTGGTGCTTAGAGGATGTTTTTAATAAAGATGTAGCTCCATTTATATTTACTATGGCCAAACTTCTAATGGTGATTAATAAGTAAAATATCAAGTAACTGTCATTCATTGCAATTCTCACAGTATGTCAGATAAAGGTTGAAGTTACAAATACATGGACCAAGGAGCTAGTATTGTTGATGCCTATTTTTTTGTGCATATTATTTAGTAATACCACGTTTCATATGAATTGCATGGACAAATGGATGAAAGATTCTATTACCAAGAATTAAGCAGTAATAGAGAAAAAAGGTTATTGATGCCAAGGAAATGTCACTAGTTGCAATGTGTGGGTGCGACCAAGGAACTTTTTGAGATCAGACCCAAAAATCCGCATTAATTAGCTTTGCAACAAAAAGCAATCAAAGGTGGTCTTGACAACTTTCTGGTTTACAACTTGTCCAATCAATATGTACCACTTCTTCAAATCTCTTTCTTAATCATGGATGCATATTCTTTTGACAACAACATGAAATGCAATATGCACTTTTGATTATTTTCCCATTTAACGTTAGCAGGCTTGCTTCTTCTAGTTTACCATTAAAATCCCTATATTGTGTTTTTACCAACAGACATTGTACAATGCAACTTCTATAACTCTCATTAGCTAGCAGAGAATGTAGCATGTAAATAGACTTGCTTGATATTGCCTGCTGTACAGCTTTCCGATAATCAACAAACATTGCTGGTAAGAAGTGATCCTTCACGAAGTTCTCTACAAATGCCATAAGTCCATCATTCCTGCAATAATTATACGTAAAAGTGAAGGAAGAGTACAACAACTACAGGATGAAATTAATCCTTATTTTCCTTTTTTTAACTTTGGAGGGGAGGTGGTTCTGCTGGTTTGTAGACAAATCATTTCAAGGTGGGATCAATGTGAAAAGAAGACTACTTATCATCAATGACATTACATTTGACATAAGAATTAAGAACACAATCCCATCAAACAAGATAAGGTACAAAAAAAACAGCTTACCCAAGTTGCGAGTACTTCTGTGGCAGCATGGAAGCGACTTTATCTGTAAACTGTTGATAAATGTTGGAGTAAAATTAGTAAAGAACTTTCCAGTACTCGTGAACTCATCATAGCTTTATGATTAGATCAAACCTGAAGAACAGGTCGGTATAGCGAGGCTGCTAAATAAATTCCCTGCTCAGGTAAAATAGTTGATGTACCATAACCTTCTTGGAGTGCATTGGAGCCTCTCTTACCCCATCCTTGCCTAATGAGGTCAACACCTGATGATAAAATGTTACAGAGTCGAATCATTAAGCTAAAAAAAGAGATGAAGATGCAGTAAGAATCTTTCTCACCTGCTCATTAGTTAAGTAGCAAGACTGATAGGAAAATAAATATGTAATAAAACCCCCAAAAAACTATCAGAACTCAGTATACTTTGTTGTGTTGGTAATTCTCCTGACATACCTTGATTTGAAATGGATACAGCAGCATCTGTGAAACGAAATGCAAATGTCAGACCATCTTCTGACCCATCCCTGAAACCAAGACAAATCAAAGATGGTCCACAATCAACTAGAGTAAAAGTTGTGACACTGATATCAACTAGAGGGAAAGTTGGTACACAATATCTAACAGAACATAAAGTAGTGCCTTTACCATACAACAACATACCTAATGAAATCTGTACCCCTAACTCATGGAGGTAGAGAGGCTATGAAAGACACTACTAAGGTAATGCATATCGAAGCAGTATGAAAAGAAAATACAAAAGGAAGACATGGCACATAATAGGGAAAGCCTTGCATAACATTTATCAACAACAAAAAAAAAGGGAACAGTAACACAACAAAATAATGTGATAACCGAAGAATCAGAAATGAAATATTTTCTTTATTGAAATTGGTAACAACTTGTATTAACACTAAAACTGGGCTATGAAAAAGAGCTGACCTGCGATCTTTACAAACAAAAGTACAAGCCGAACAAAAACTTACACTTTTCCTATTAAATCTACCAGGTCACCTATCTACCCCCACATATTTTAATTATAAAAAAATTAGAAAAGACCAAGACAATTCATCCTAATTTTCTAAAACAACTGCTAGTATCCTGAAAAATATCTAGAATTCATTTCCTTTCATATTATCCACCATACCCAAGTGGGGATGATCCACCACCACTTTTATTCCCTATACTCTTCGCGCATTGAGCATCTGAGAAGTTCCATAGTAGAACTAGGCATAGTTGAGTTTATGCCAAGAATACAAAATATATGCCACAAATTTAAAGTAGTTTGAGTCAAACCCTACATTGTGTCATAATATTGGATGATTTTGTTAGTGTGCAGGACCACACTAGATACAAACGATCCGCCAGGGCGTGAATCAGAAGGCCTCTATTAGCTTAACTCTCAAATTCCTCACAGCATGGCCAGTTACAGATCCTCCGGACTTACTTCACAGTTCTTCACCACTTCTAGCACTTTTTCTCTGTGAATGGCCATTTCGTCACTTTCTCCGGTAGGTAATTTAGGTATGGTGTCCATATGTAAGTATCTCTCCATCCCTCAGCTTCAAGATAAAGCTAGTTCTAAATTTTAGGAATCTCGCTCTTTAGTTATCTCTCCCCTACTCTGGCCTTTAAATGTAGTTCTATCTTTCATGTATATTTGCCATTCTGTGAAAAAACCTGTTTTTATCACTTTGACTCAGCCATAAGCACCTGACTTCTGTCTCTAAGATATATCTTCCTGCTTGGATACTACTTCTAACTCCAGAACATTAACACTCTAACGATTCTATCCTCCATTATAATTTCGAAAACCTTTAGTTAGTCCATCTTATAATTCCCACTAACTAATAATTTGCAACAAATACAATAAGATGAATGATTTAAGTTCATGAGTAGTTACCACTTTCCAGATACTCTATACCACTAAGAGAATTTGGGCTAAATCACTTAGCACTTTAGGCCTCTCCAGTTTGGTTACAAGTATCAAGAGACAAGTCAAAACGGGGCTTGACTAGTTGAGGTCAAGTTGACTGAATGAATGCACATGAATTCACCCAATTTCTCCCCTTAACATAGGAAACACCCAAACAAAAGAACAAGAAGAGAACAACCTATAATACAAAGAAAACAAAAAAAGGAGCAAAAGTAAAGAGACTTCTCATCTCAAGATAAATCGAGTTAAATTGAAATAGAAGAAGACAGGAAAGTAAAATAACATAAAATATAGAGATCACAAGCTTAAGGACAACAATGATAAGCAGTCCATTAACTTGCCTCTTATCCTTTGAAGGGGCCTTGCTTGCAAGTCTTGCTGTTTGGACAGCAGCATCTGCGGATGCAGCTTCCGGAGTAGCTCGCAGGATCTCACATATGAGTTGTTGGCATTCACTCTGTAGCACAATAACACTAGTAAATATATTTGTATCATCCATAATCAAATAGGCACTGCTTTGTTACTACACCATATATCTGTACTATAACCAACAAGACGGATCTTGGGCATCAGAATGCAAATGATTGACACGGAAGAAACTGACCTGTAAGACAGTTAATGAAAAGCCAATATTATAGCCTCCAGTGGCATGGGACGCATCTGAATCAGGGTTCCAACTAATGTCTGTAGGCATGGACTTAGGCGTGTTCAAGTTAATTTGTTGTGAGCATTTCGACTCGAGAAGTTCTCCAACAATAACATGGTTCTCTGGAAATTGTTCAGTTGCAATCAGAAACCAAAAGTAAGAGATTGTTGAGCTGAATGCAGAGTACTTGAAGCAAAATCAGCAAGGGACAGAAAAGGCAAAAATGATAAAAGAAATTTGCAAGACCTCATCACTTACCAAATATATGAACAACGGCATCAAGAACTGAATCAAGGAGTTCCTTTGCAGCAGCCTGTGCTGTTCCTGTAGGAGCCATGACAGGTGAAACAGGGCTGACTGCTAGTAGAACTGCGAGATATATCCCATTTTGATGCTTCTGTTTTGAAGCCTGAAAACTCTCCAATTGCCCTTTTAGGTAGTGAAGACCTGTAATGGCTGCTTGACCAGCCTGGCCAATGCGAGGTCGTGAAGCATTTTCTGCATGAGCTTTGATCTTTGTTGTGATTATATCATGAATAGTAGGTCGTAATCTTTGGCTGTTGGAACAAATACAATAAAAATAAAACAAGTAAGTAGAGACTAGATCTTCAAATACCACAAATGAAACATGAATAAGATAACCTCTATACAGATAGAAACAAATATAAGACTCAACCAATTCAATCATGAAAAGTAAACAAGTGACATAAACATAGTTTGGAGCAAGGATTGAATCATAGTTCTGGTAACGCCATTAGCATCATATGCAAGCATTGATGGAATTATCTTTATTTGCTAACACGAAGGGATTAAGACCATGAGTTGCATCCTTCAGTTGACATGGTTTGCTGCATTGAAAAATTGGATCTTAGCCAGCTCATGTACTAGTTTTAAATTTAAAAGAGCTCCTGTGTCTCAAGTGTCCAGAAAACATTTACGACCTTCCCTCGATAATTTCTGACGGCAAATTCACCTCTCCAATTACCGAACCTACTCGAGAATCAAGCATCGAAACATCATCGTTTTGGTTAGCACCTATTTGCATCCCAGAGCCTACGAGGTTATTCTTAAACATATCTTTGCCCGAACAAGATGACAAGAATGCGGTAATCAAATCAGAGCTTTACTTCCAATTGGCCCAAAAACATGAAAGATGAGAACTAACCATATTATGGCTCCTGCTGCTGCAACTTTCCCAAGCATGCAAAGACACTCAACCATGGTCTGCAAGTACTTCACATGCAATGGAGCATCAACTTTCCTGATTGCTTCCTACATTTGAAATACATTGGAAGCATTAAACTCTTGTGAATAAATATCAAAAGTTTGATATTGACAAGCATGGAGAAGGCAACTTTATATCAATCAATCAACTATGCCACAACCCCAAACTAACTGGCTTGGCATCTTTCTTACAACAAATTCATCTGGTGTAGAATCTGAAAGCCATGTTGGAACTTGATGAGAGATAATTTTTATATCCTTTGAAGCACCATCGGTGCCATTAATCCTTAAAGAGGTAAGATTGCCATCTGGCACAATATCTTCGCCATCTTCATCATGACCTTCTGCTAGGGAGCTGCAAATAAAGCAGAAGGAAGGAACTCAGTTGCTATCCTTTGTACCATAAAGAGGAATACATGCAGAAATGTACCAAAAGATTGATAAAATAAACTGTCACTGAAAGGGGTTTATGGAGGATGCTATCAAGTTCACTTAAAGATGAGAGCTATGAAAAGGTAGATCTAGATTCACAGGTGGTCATCTGCAACAATATTGAGGATGATATTACCAACACAACCACATCACTTAAAAAAAAAATTCTCTTACCTGCCATCAATAGAACTAGTTTTCTGAGATCCATCCCCAGCTCCAAATGAACCAAGCTGATTGTCACCTTTTAGCAGCCTAGTTCTTCGAGAGAGAGGCTGTGAGTTGTTCATGGACAATGGTACTGCTACAGTGGTTGGTACTTCATCATCTTTTTCACACATACTGAAGAGAGTTGAACTGCAACAGGAAGGCCAGTGTTAAGCAAATATAAAGCAACATCTGAAATTAAAATCTAAATAAAAGATATGTGGCTCCTCTCAACAGAATGTTGAGGATAACAAAGTACAAGAAGAATCACCTCCAAAACCGTGCTTCACTAATTGCAAGCACAAACAAATTAGTTAATCACCCAATTATGTATCTCAACAAAGAGAATATCGAGTTAGATTGCTAGAGGTAGCCTCAGCCTCAATATTTTAAGTGGATGAGGACAGCATGACACACACACACACACACACATATATATAGAGAGAACTTCAGATTCATTGATAGAAAAGAACAACAATGTCTACAATGAACGACTTGACATGTTTACAACCTCAAATAGCAAGCGGATTTTTATAGACCAAGGGTACTAATATGTACCTGTATTCGCCCTTATTATAAAGATGGTCATGCAGATCCTCCAAGACTTTATAGAAGAGAACTCCTCGTAGCTTTGTCAACTCAGATCTGACATCTTGTAAAGCACCAACCTATGTGATGCAATTACAACAATTACAGTAAGTACATCAAGCCATCCTTTCAGCATGGAGTAAGAATTACCAAAAAAGTTGTTAAGAACGATCAGGTCTAAAAATGTGTTTATCAACTTGAAACTGGTGTTGTTCTGTCGACCAAAGAAGATGCAGCATTTGTAGTAGTAATGGACCATAGAACAAGAAACTGCCTCTTTTAACAAAATCAGTAGTAGCATAGAAAAAAATTGACCACTGTGTGACAGGAAGAAAAAACTCAGCATACTGAAACCGTATCCACAATCTCTATCAAGCAGCCATGGGAAAAGAGTGAAGATAGAATCAGTTATGAAGTTTTAATTAACCCACCGTTTGAAGGCCTTCTCGCTCAAGCATAAGAACTGATTGAACATGCAACTGCACGGCAGCATAGAATTGCTTTTCATTGATAAGCTTTTCAATACGAGTAGGAACCTGAGGTAGAAAAGACAAGGTCATGCATCAACAAGAATGACAATGGATAAATTGATAAAATGAAAAGGCTGAAGGGATCTGTGAATTTGCATAGCATCATCAAAATATGCAGCCTCTTCTTGATTAAAATTGCTTGACAGGCTATCTTTGGGAGGACCGCAACATCATAAACATTTGAGAGGCCGAGAACATAATATAAATATAAGGCAAGTCCAAGATGAATAATTCATACCACAGCTGGACAAACAAGTGTTCAGATGAAATTTATTAAAAATGAACTAACATCATGGACTCGAAAAATTTGCAGAATGTTTTCATTATTGAGAACTGAGAACCCACTCAAGCTCTCCACAAGGACAGATTCAACAGTTTTATCATCAACCTAGCCTCTCCCACTGTTATACTCTTAATAGAGGATTCTTCAGCTCTGTGAGTCTTAATGACAACAGAAAATCCAGTAAAAGAGCAGACAGACCACCCGTTTACTTTCCTGTCAAGCTCATCTAGACCAATCAATAATATCCGTAGGTTTATTCACTGATCTTACTCACCAAGCAATCCTAGAGCTAGTCTGTCCTTTTATCTGATTAGGAGGACAAACATTAAAAATTAAGAGGTAGATCATGTTACTCTCATGCAGAAGAAGAGAGCAAAAGATAGAAAAGGAAAGGGAGAAATTCCATTGAAATATTCATATGTCAAACAGAGGATAGATTATATCACAACTTCCAACTGTGATGAGCTACTTATCATATTGAATCCTCAGTAATGACACTATGTATTTAATTTGTTTCCTTTTTTAGATGGGTTATATGATTGATGTAGTCTAAATACATGCTCTACTGTTTCTATTGGATTAATTACTTAAACACGACCACTAAAAACATGGTGATTATCTTCCACTAGGCTTTTACAACCAAACCATTGATCCAAACCACAAGTGCTTAGTTATTATAATGAACAGTTTAACAAGATGAGCATTTTAATCATGTTAATACCTACTACGAAGGTCCTCTTTTCTTTCCCCTTTTTTTTAAATAATGGTGAAGTCAACGTCAACTTTTGGGCACAACTAGATTATCCCACTGGGTATAACATCCTCTCACTAATTCAGATGCTATTTTGTCCACCAAAATTTAGGCGGATGGAAAGAAATCACCCAACTTTTTCTATCAAAAATTAAAGAGTTCATCTAACTTTTTTTGCCTCCACAGGAATTCAAACCGGTCACTCATGGTCTATATCCCAACTTCATCGACCTCCAAGTCTCACCCTTGGTTACACTGAAAAGGTCCTCCTACAGCTTCACATTTATAGCACAGAATGGCAGAGACAAAGATCAAGCTATTTGGCAGTTTACTTTATCGACAAAAATTTTTTTGAAACTGGTTACTTTATCGACAAACAAAAATTATATTTACTCTTCATGAGATATGGCAATTCTATGTTTCGAATCCTTCAATTGCTTAGAAGTAAAATCCAACTTGAGACGTCAATGGTTTTCGGCTTTTTTGTGTGACTTTCAAGATGTAAAGGATGATGACATTGTTATAGATTGCATCAATTCAGGACAGGATTAGGCTTTTTTTTCTGTACGACCTTTCTTTTTGTTCTGTATAAGGGGATCCTAAAACATGTCATTGCAAGCACTGTCTTACTGCTTCGCTGTTTTTTATAAAATCCTTACCTGTTTCAATTATATATGATTTTCTGTTTCTGAGATGACTCACAGATAAAAGACTATATTATCTTCCAAACAGAGCAGTTTAGACATTTTTCTTGGTAACAAGAAGTTTAAACATTAATTTCAATGCTAGCATGCACCTATTCATTCTCAACATAGACAGAGTGCATTGCAAGAAATGTGGCACACACAAGGCTACCCTTTTCCGAAAGCTCAGTAGGACCACCTACCACTATCCCAACCCGATTAGCAAGGACTAAGCAAGAATAATAGTAACAACGCTTGTGAAAAAAATAAACGAAGACAACTAACCTTAGCTATGCCTTCTATTTGATCTAATAAGGAGATAATATGTCGCAATGTAACAGACCGATACCACAACTGATGCAACTGCTTGTTACGGGCACCAAGAAGCTTCTTTGCCTCTGCCAAATCACCTTTTAAAACACCAATACTTTGGGTGGATTCACTGAATAACCGCAAAATCTGAAAGTAAGGTAGATTAGAAGAATAAGATGAATATCGCTTCAAACATAAGAAGAAGAAGAATACAAAAAGGCAAAAGAAAAACATAAAACTAGACTTTCGCACTGGCTAAACTAGTTACATACATAAACAACATGCCATGTTTCAGGTCATGCGAGAGAAGCCCGCTTCTGTGCTTACTCCCGAAGTAGCATCAACTTCCCAGATATAAGAGATGTTTGGCTAGGCTTATATGACGGTCATACATACTTATAGGAACCTTTCCGCTTATTTATGCGTTTGGTAGACACTCAAGTGCTTATCAGTATTATTAAAAGCAAAAAGCGCAAAAAAACTCTTAAGGTCCATGGGAGCTTTAAGCCCAAACGCTAATAAACCCAGCGCTTCAATGGAAAAAGGCGCAAAGGGAGAAAAAAATTATAAATATGTGTGTGTATGTGTGTGTTTAGTCCAAGACTAATTATTATAAGCATGAATGACAAATATATGAACAAATAAATTGAAATTTTCAATGATAAAGTAAAATATCAATTGTTTAGCATTGCCTCTTCAGAAAAGGCTCATTGGCGAGGAAAAGTATGTCTTAGAACCTTAATGACGACACTGAAACGCACATTAAGCAAGGTGAAGCGCTCAACATGCTTTGAGCCTTGCACAGGTCTTAAAGTGCGCCTTTGATAACATTGGTGCTTATAAACCAAAATCAGCTTAAAGTCATAAGCTCGCCATCCCCCAACTTTTAGGCTTTCAGCTTATAAGCACTTTTGGTTCGAGAGTTTTTTACTCTTTTATCTTTAATACTTATACTAATTCCCAAAATACCTTTTCCAAACTAAAACTCCTGACTTCCTCTCCATTCCATATCATTGTTCCTCCCTTTTTTACTTTTTGAGAAGGTAACAATTTGTATTATAAACCAATACTTAGGTAGTACTGAAAACCCTTTTACAAAAAAGTATGAAAATGTAACAGAAACAGCAAGCTTAGCATTATTCTAATACTTCTAGGATTCCTTTTATATGTATAGGGGAGTTCCTTCTTTTCTTTATAAAGAGACTTCCAAATTTATGATTTTAGTGGAAATGTTTAGGGTATTTTTTAGTCATGTTAACAAAATATACATTAGCAGCACTTCATAATAAATGCAACAACTACTTATTATCAGTTCCAACACTTCTATCCTAACATGTGACTATTCATTTATAAAATCAGCTTCAGCAGTGTAAACTTATCGGTTATTCACGATCAGCTAACTCAAACGCCCTAAAGTCATTTTTTAGTTCACGTAACAGCCATACTGGGGCTGTAATAAGACCTTTAAACGTTTCTTTTAGAAAGACCAAAAACTTAACTTCAATTGATTTCAGATATCGTGAACTTAACAACATCATCGTTAGATTGGTTTAACTTTTGTATTTTTCCTTTAGCAAACAAAAGATTCACCACATTAATTAACAAATAGGAGTATCACGAACACCTGATTTTTGGCCTAGAATCTAAAATAGAGACCTCTCCAACTAGCTTTAGGTTGTTAACTGAGTTGAAAAGCAATTCTATGCCCAAAAAAAACCATATCGATCAAACGTATATGAAATACAAAAAGAGGTTACTGTTTTATACAGCCTAACAGCTAAATCAGAACACAAGGGTTTCCTGATCAAGAAAAGAGTAAGTACTGTGCATTAGAGAATCAGAGTTCAAGGTTGTTCAAAGTAAATCTCAAAATAATCAATTAGGATGGACAATGAATAAACATTTTCTGAGGCCAAGCAGTCTTGTGTCCTGTAACTAACTTAAAGATAAAGGTACATCACCCATTGCAACTATCACCCTAGTGGCAAACCGGAGAACAGTTCCCTGACAATGTGATAAACCATAAAAAGGTATGCTGACAAAGCCAGATAACTAACCTTTTAAAATAATTAAGAGTGTCCTTTCATCTACATTCTCCAAGAATAACGCTATCAAAAGATATATAACTCTCGCCATGGTGAGGAAAAGAAAGAAAAAGTTTTAATGAATTATTCTAATATACGATTCTACATGTTTAGTAAAACATTTTATCATCTTTTTTTTTTTAAAGGAACAATTACTTCTTGTCCAAAACTCAAAAGTATGTTGGCAGCCAACATTGGTTAAAGATGCAAATAGCAAACCAATGACTTTTACTTTCTGATAGACATATTCAGGAAAAAATTATCTTCAAGTTTCATAAGTAATGGATAGATGGAGAAAGTTCATCTCACCGAGGACACGACCTTAGATAGAAAAAAGTGGAGGTAGAGTATTAGGGTAGAAGGCTAATAGGCTAGTAGGGGTTGATTGATGTCTGGCCTTGTGATATAATAGGTTAGTATGATTGGTCGAGTCTTTATCCTGTGTTGTTATTATCCGTATTATATTTGTTACTTTTATCGTATTTACATACTATCATTTGTTTTTCATTATTACTCGCTTTCCTTTTTTTTGCCCCTTTTTTGTTCCCTTTATTCCATATCTAGTATCTTCTACTTATGGGGCTTGATTTTGAGACGAAAGTTTTCCAGAAACAACCTCTCTAGACCCTACTTTGTGTTGTATACACGAGTATCTTCCATTTTAGTACATCAATAACTACTTCATCACTGAAAACAAAGTTTTCGGTTATTGTGTTCTTTAATTTTCTTTCCTTTTTTGGTCCAAAGGAAGGTCTAGCGTCAAACTCACTGCTTCAACTTTTTATTCATTAAAATTATTCTAGAAGAAAAGTAACTTCTATTAAAAGAAAGGATAAAAGAAACCCCGTATGCAGGATTCAAGCACTGTGATAAAATAGAGAGTGTTTTTAACACTATCAATAGTTCGGGGATGCAATTAATAGTTCGTGCCAAGTTTAGGGGTATTTTTAATAGTTTTCTCATTCCATTATCTATACATATCATTCAGTGCACCATAAATATGAGGAAAGTAAAAATGACGGGATCTTATGTATCAGCAGTATGAGCTTTCTTTCCCTGCTCATGTCTTTTTCAGTTCCTCAATGTGTAGATCCATGAAAAGATACCAAAGCAAACATAAGAATGAGTGTGAATGTCCCTTTCTAGGACAGTTCACATAAATAAACATTTGCCTAAAACTAGAATTTGCATATCAAGGAAACTCACAATTAAACAAAATCAACAAATAAGGGACGATGTAAAAAGACACCTGAGAATAATTTTGAATAGCTTTATTGAAGCCACCATGGTAGGCATGCACGACTTCATCCACAACTTCCTCAATAATTTCACTCTGCTCTTTTAAGATGTGAATATCACCTTCACGATCTTTCGAGGTTAATATACGAACAACATGAGGCAGTGAATCGAACCGAGCAGCAGCCCAGTTTTCATCTACTCTAGCAAGTTCCTCCCTTAAATACTGCAATTACCACAAAGCGATGATGATCAAACAAGTGCTACAGAAATAACCCAAGACTAGTGATAGATAAAACCCAATTAACATGTATTTAATTACAAGTTACAAGTAGAAAGACCATAAGCTACTAACCACAGAACGTCTGATTAAAAAAATACTACAGAAATATCCCAAGATTATCATAACATACAACAAACAACAACATTCTCAGTGAAATCCCATTAAGCGGAGTCTGCAGAGGGTACAGTGTACACACCCCTTACCCCTTACCACTATTTTATGGAGATAGAGAGGTTGTTCCGAAAAGACCCTCAGCACAATTACAATAAATTTCATTAAAAGTTACCAAATTAGGGAGAACTCACCACAGTCCACATAGCATATGATCAAAGAAATACTACAGAAATAACCCAAAATTCAAATGAAAGAAAAGAAAAACCCCCGATACTATAATTAATACAAAGTATATGATCACAGAATTAACAGATGAAATCCAATGTGCTCTAACTTCCAATACAAGTTACCAAAATAGAAAGATTCTAAGCTAATTAAGGAAAGAAAAGAAAAAGGGGTAAGCAGCAGCGTGTCATAAAGAGTAAAAATTTCCAGTTTAAATTCATCAAAATCCAAAAACCCAACTGGGAAATCTCCATTTCCAGTGAAAACTTAAGGCTAAACTCACCGATTTGTCTTTAGGAATGGGTAGTAGATCAAATTTCCCCATCTCAATTGACTCTCAACTGTACAAAATCACCCCAAAAAAAAAACAAAATTCGCATCAAGGGGTTATAATATATAGCTCAAAATACGAATCTGCATTCCGCATTCGAAAGAATTTGAAAGAAACGAAGGACTACCAGAGAAGGATTTTACTCGGATCTAAGAAACAGTACGAGTAGCAGATTGATCAAATAACAGTGAAACGACTGATATGGTGT
>JAOTQR010000007.1:2972772-2988360 GCA_025774065.1 Solanum ossicruentum | reverse complement strand
GTGGGCATGGGGGTGTGGGCGTGGGGGTGGGGGTGGGGAGCTCCAGAGAAGAACAGAGCTGGAGAAATGGAGATGGAGATTGAGATGGAGATGGTGATGATGTCAAAAATTAAAAAATAATTAAGGAATTGGCTTAGTAATATTATATTTTTTTATTGTATTTTAGAAATTTTATAATATATATATATATATTTACTAAAATTAGCCAAAATAATAGAATATTCTTATATTGTAGATTTTTATTTTACATTGACCTTTCTTAAATGATGGTGTTAAGAAAAGAAAAGTTTGTCTACAAATTCTTATAGTCGGTTTCTATGGGTGGGGACTAATTGGTCAAGCATAGAAAATTATGTTTATTCTAAGAAAAATATTTTTTAATTAAATATAGACCTATAAAATTGCTTCATTTTTGAGAAAAGGAATTGAGTCATCCCGCAAAACAATAATAACATATCTAGTGAAAATCTCAAAAATAAATTTGAAGGACAAAAAAATGTACGTAAACCTTATCACTACCTTATAGAAATAGAGAAGTTGTTTTCAGAAGACCATCATCTCATAAATCATCCCCAAAAGCAAAAAATATTAGATATGAAACAAATAAATAAATAACAAATAATAAAAATATATAAATAAAATAAAAATAACAAATAAATGACCGACAATAACAATACGATTAAGTCATCTAGCATATTTGAAAAATACTTTGGTATGCTTATTTGTTTTTAATCATTTTTTTAATAACATAGTTATTTTATTTATTTACTTCTATTATCGAGTCATAATATAATATTTTATAATGCGCAATATGAGAGACAATTTGATAAAATGACATTTAGAAGCTATTATGTTCTTTTAATATGAACACGAACTAGAGAAATAATGAGATCTAATATTAATTTTAGTGAATTAATCCTTATGCTTGCAATAACCAAAATAATTTGGTCATTATAATTTTATAACACAATAACATCGAAATCCAAATTAATAGAGAATTCAGTGTAAATTACTTAGAAATTTTAAATAAAAATTCTTAGAGAAAGTCACATAAAAAAATTATATTAACTTAACTAGCTTTTAAACGTAAATTAAAGTCTTTCAAAAGAAAATTCGTGATTTATTTTGATATATATACACGATATATTTAATTAAAAAATAATGCAAGTGGCAAAATCATTTGGTGTTGATGACATTATTTTCATTTTTGCTCATATAGTTATTTGAGATGAGATACATTATTTATATTTTATCATATTTTTAGATTTGTGATTAAATGTAATGTATAAACTAAGAAATACTTAATCGAGTGAAATCTTAGATAATTCTTTATGCAAAATAACTTTAATATTTAACACCAAGTCACACTTTATATGTAATTGGTCATTAGGTTAACAACATTCAGATTGTACCAAAATATATTAAGACGTTTTATGATATTGTTAATAATGTGTATATGAAAGCTAAAGCGCCAGACAACTAAAAAGACAATTAAAATTTTTGCTATTGTAGGATCTGAAGAAAGATCCTATTACAAGAGTCTATTATACGTAAGCATCAAACAATGCAAAATGTAATTAACTATAGCTAAAATCATAAGAGCAAAATTTATAAGTTTGATAATAACACTTTCAAGAGTTACATTTATGCAAATATGATCAGTTGTTATTAACAAAACAGTTGAGGCACACAGAGTAGACTGACGTTGGTCGTTCATAACTCTGTTGGTGGTTTCACCCTTATAAGTCTCTTGATTCTATCTTTTTCTGTATTTTCGAGCAAACCCTTCAAAATACAAACAACAAACATGTTAACTGAAAAAATCATCATGACATAATAAATTAAATAACAAACATGAATTACAATTTTTTTTCACAAAACTTACCTTCCAAACAATTTCATCTAAACACAAGCAAATTTTTCCATACTTGTCTAGAAAAAGGCGTTCACTAGGGGCCTTTCCACATGCATCCCTCACAATTGAAGTAATAGCATAAATTACTTCTGATACTAAAAACCAAATCAAAATATTTAAATTAATAACTGTCACATGGACTCTATTTTTAAAAAAATGAAATAAAAATGAATTTGGGTTCATTAATTTTGTGTAAAAGATAAGAAATTAATTAGTACAAAGTATAATATAACAACAACATATTCAATGAAATTCCACGAGTGAAATTTGAAGAAGGTAAAATGTATGTAAATCTTACCACTATCTCATAGAGATAGAGAGATTATTTCCGAAAAATCCTCGTCTCAAAAATCAAACTTCATAAGCAAAAGTATATAATATACAGAGAAACTTACAAATAAGTTCATCATATTCTTCTTTACCAACCGCATAAATGCTTACACCTCCTAATATAGTGTATACAATATACACTGATCTGAAAAAAAAGTAAATGTTAAAACAATAAATTATGTAAAATCAAAGTGTGAAAACAAATATATATATATATATTCCACCTAATAGTTGGTGCTTATTTTAGGATGCAAACTAATTTGAATTCGCATTGTTATTAGAAGATTAGTGCTCTTTACTAGAATTTATTTCATTCTGAAGGTTTTAACCCAAGCTTCTAGTTAAGAATTATGAATATCTATTCATTTCATCACAAAGGAAAATTCATGGACCGACACCATCATCTCCATCTCGTAAGAATTACGAGATCTCCTCAAGGACGCCCCGCCTGGAAGACTAGTACTCTTTACTAGAATCTTTTTTCATTCTGAAGACTCCAAAACGAGTCCTATGGTTAAGAATTAAGAGTATCTATTCATTCCATCAAAAAGGATCATTTATAATCCGACCCCATCATCTCCACCCCGCGGGAACTATGAGATCATTTCAAGGATGCTCGCTTGGAACACGAACCAAATCATGGACCATGTCCAGATCCGATGCCCACTCAATAATTCTCAAATCTCCTCATTGTATTATAGTGCTATAGAATATAGATATTATTGGTTAATATGAGTAAATAACACCATATTATCATATTCTTTTTTGAAGAATCAAACTATATAAATTGTGATTAATATTTAAGATATATTTTTTTAGTCATAGCGATATAAGAAAAATCGCACCTTATCATACCTAAATTTTTTTATTTTAAAATGTTAAATAAAATATTATATTTTCAAAATATACATACTTGTGACAAGCTACAAGGAGCTCCTCATTTTTTACTCCACTGAGATTTTCTGCTCCCAATTTAACTAAAAAAGATCTCCAATGTAGAGTTTCCTCCATTGGGATTCCATTTAAACTGCATGGAATAAATAAATAAAAATTTAACGACTCATAAATTTTGTAATTAAATAATAAAATTTATTGTTAATTTTATTTAACAATGGAACAGTAACAAATTTTTGCTAGCTGTGAGCAAAATAATAATAAATAACAACAACTTCGTAACTAATATCATTTTTTAGTAGCAAAAGTTGATAAAAAAAAGACAAGATAAAAGTAAACTAAATGACAAGGTACAATAAACTCAAACGCAACTTTAGAGCATTAAAACCTTGAAACGCTTATATTACAAAACACTATGAAGTTTCATATTTACACCAGTAACAAAAAATTTGATTTTGATTTAATTTAGAACAAATATGTGTAACTTAAATTCCAGCTCAACGCAATAGAAATTGCCTCATCGCACATTAGATTTTTTTAAAAATAATTTCAACCTATCTTATTCCATCCCACATCAAGTAAAACTTGAACAATTCTGCTCTCGCGCGAGCCTAACCACCATCTGTATTCACTATGAATAATAACAATGATTCAATGTAATTGCACGAAATAAGATATGAGGAGGACAAAATGTACATACACCTTATTTCCACTAAAGATATAAAGAGATCGTTTCTGATAAAAATTAGAGTATGGATCGATATCACACTAAATAATTATTGTAAAAAGAAGAAACTTAAAGAGAGAAAAGAAAAGTCCAAGATTAAGCTACCGTTCAACCAGGATATTGCCCTCAGAATTGGCTATCAATACAGCAAGCAACATGTTCTTTTTTCCTTGATAATCACTCACGTATTAGAGAATCATTAGTGACAAAATAATAATTATAATAAAGTAAAAAAGGAGTGAGAATTTTTTTTTGTGATTTTTATTCAAACCTTTATTTCGGATCAATGATTTTCAAATAAAAAGAATTAGACCAAGTCATTGCCAAAAAATAGGAAAAAAGGTGGTTACTTTGTTTTGTTTGATCATCAATGGTTACGTTACATATGTGGCATAACATATTTACATCATATCAATAAATATAGAACATATATTTCATATTTTTAAGCAATATATACACTTGATATACTTTTACAACAATAACAACATTACCCCAGTGCCTCAAAGGCTCCCGCCCATTGCGAGGTAAGGAGGGGTCGAATGTACGCAGCCTAATCTCTATGTTTAAAAACATAGAGCGACTGTTTTTAGATGACCCATGATGAGTGTCGAAAGTTGTATTGACTAACTGCTACTTCACAAAATGAAAGAAGTTCAGACAGTTTAAAGAGTCATTTTGCTTTATTCTATCATACCCCAAAGCCAAAAAATAGTGAATCTTTGGCTCCATCCGAGATTGATGGAAAACACTTGATATACTTTTAATTATTAAAAATTAAATTATTTGATTTGATGAAAATATTGAGAATAATTATCAATTTTCAAAATACACTTTATTAAGCTAGGAATTGACATTTTATTGGATTTTGTTGTGTAGAAGACATATACTTGATTAATTTCTAATTCTAAAGTATATGCATCACAAATAATGTCATTCAAATATTGTATTTTTTTTAAAAAATCAAATTTGCACCTCCTTTCATTTGTTGGGATACAAATGTTCTTTAACATATAAGAAAAGGTTTAAAATGCCTTATTCCGCTTATTTGGATTAAAATGACCACTTATAAAAAATATTCAAATTTGTTTCTTTTTTTTTTAACCTAAAAGATAAAAAAAATCGTTATCTATTATAGAAATGACTTAAAAATATTTTATAATTCTAATTATATATGTAATAATCTTTTTTTAATTATACTTTAATAATTATTTAATTTCTTTTTGATTCGAATTTGACTTGATTATTTATTTATTCAAGTTAAAGATGAGAACTTGAAATTAAACCACTTAATTAATAGTGAAACATTAGTAGAATAAAAGACTTTAATTCAAAAGTGATAAATTTGGATTAAACATCATTTATTAATATACACTACAACAATTATCAATAAACTATCACTTATGTAATTGATCAAAAGTAATTTAATATTTTTCTATTTAACATGAATTTATCATCATTAATTAAGTACATCAATTTCGTGTGTCAGGATTAAAAATTTCTCTTTCAATTTATTTCAAAACGTAGATTTTATTATATTATCGCGAAGAAAATTAAAAAATAAATTTATTTAAAGTAATAATAAAAGGTGTATTCATATATTAACACAATTCAATATATACCCTTTTTTTAATGTGATGTTCGAGTTGCATTAAGAAATTTCGATTTTCATTTAATGTTCGAATTGCACCAACAAATTTTACATTGAGAGTTAAAATACTCTTTTAATGAAGATTTTATATTTAAGACTCCAATCGAACATCTCAGAGCCATAACTAAATCAGTATATATGTTTTAGCACTCAAAACCAAAGTGTTTTTCCATCTTCACAACTTCTCCATTACTGTTAACAGTTTTTGCAGAAAAAGTGAAGAAAAACAGCCATGGATTCTTCAGATAACAATCCTTCTCCTCAAAAATCTCTACCTTATATTACCAGTAACAATCCCCTTCAATTCACCATCCATTTGCCCAGTTCATCCTCCAATTCTACTCCCAATTTCACTTCAATTCCAAATTCTAACCCTAACCCTAACCCTGACCCGAGCCCGAACCCGAATCCTCATTCCGTCTCGATATCAGACCAGCTTCTTTCCCTTTCCATTCCAACGAAAAGGAGACGAGGTAGACCTCGAAGTACGTCGTCGGCGTCATCATTGGACCAGGTATATCTATGTATGACAGTTTCCCTTAATTGGTCTAGCGATTTATACAGTTATAATGCTAATGGATGATTTACAGTAGCCTTCGTTTGTTCAGTTTAGCAAAACCCTTGTGGAAAATTCGAATCTTGTGCGTAATTTAACTGCTAGAAAAGCTACTGCTGCTTCTGATGCTTCGGATGAGATTATTGTAATTAACAAAGAAGCTACGACTGAGGCGTTAATTGCTTTAACAGCGGGGTTTCCAGCTGATTCTTTAACTGATGAGGAGATTGAAGCTGGGGTTGTTTCTGTAGTGGGTGGTATTGAGCAGGTTAATTATATTCTTATTAGAAACCATATACTTACCAAATGGCGTGTAAATGTTTCGACTTGGATAACGAAGGAGATGTTTGTTGATGTTATACCTAAGCATTGTAGTGCTTTGCTGGATTCTGCTTATAACTATTTGGTATCACGTGGGTATATTAATTTTGGAGTTGCGCCGGCTATTAAGGATAGGATTCCAGCTGAGCCGAGTAAACCTAGTGTTATCATTATTGGGGCAGGACTTGCAGGGTTAGCTGCAGCAAGGCAGTTGATGTTGTTTGGGTTTAAAGTTACTGTTTTGGAGGGAAGAAAGCGTGCGGGTGGAAGAGTGTACTCGAAAAAAATGGAAGGTGGAAATAAGGTTGCTGCTGCTGATTTAGGAGGGAGTGTGTTGACGGGTACGCTAGGAAACCCACTAGGTCTTTTGGCACGGCAGCTCTCTTACACACTTCACAAGGTCAGAGACAAATGCCCTCTTTATCGCGTGGATGGAAAACCAGTTGATCAAGACTTAGATCAAAAGGTGGAGACTGCTTATAATCTACTTCTGGAGAAAGCAAGCAAGCTTAGGCAGTTAATGGGAGAAGTTTCTCAGGATGTTTCTCTTGGAGCAGCATTGGAGACTTTCCGTCAGGATTATGAAGATGCTGTGAATGAAGAGGAGATGGGTTTGTTTAATTGGCATCTGGCAAACTTGGAATATGCAAATGCAGGTCTGATTTCTAAGCTTTCCTTAGCATTTTGGGATCAAGATGATCCCTTTGACATGGGAGGGGATCATTGTTTCCTGCCCGGAGGAAATGGAAAACTAGTTAATGCATTGTCCGAAAATGTACCCATTCTTTATGAAAAAGTTGTGCATGCCATTCGTTATGGTACCGATGGAGTACAGGTTGCCGCTGGAAGCCAAGTATTTGAGGGAGATATGGCTCTGTGCACCGTTCCACTTGGAGTTCTAAAAGGTGGTTCTATTAAGTTCAGTCCAGAGTTGCCTCAGCGGAAGCTTGATGGAATAAAAAGATTGGGATTTGGATTGTTAAATAAGGTTGCAATGCTTTTCCCATATGTGTTCTGGGGCACCGATCTCGATACCTTTGGTCATCTTACTGATAATGCTAGTAGCAGGGGTGAATTCTTTTTGTTTTATAGCTATGCAACTGTTGCTGGCGGTCCCTTATTGTTAGCTCTAGTTGCTGGAGAAGCTGCACACAAGTTTGAGACTATGCCTCCAACCGATGCAGTAGCAAAAGTTCTTCAAATTCTAAAAGGTAAAATGCAGTTTTAGTTGCTACTGACTTAGTTCTGAAATTTAATTTCTCATCTGTTATATAAGATACAATTCAGCATAGAATCAGGAAGAAGAACAATAATTTGGTGAGCAGAATAATTAAATTTTTAATGGAGATAATGCCATTTTCTCTTGGTTCTCTTGGTTAAGAAGAGGTATAGAGCAACAGTGACATGTCTGTTTTATGTTCAATACTCTCAAATTTCGACTCATTTTTTCGCTAGGTTGATACTTTAGAAAAGATGTACTAGCAAGAGATGTTGAATATCCTATTGTTTGGGGGCTCAATTGCTTAAACTCAAAGACAACATGGACAATAAAAAGTAATTCAAACGAAAAAGACCAATTAATTCATTTAAAAAAAGAAAATGATTCTGAACTCTGTTCATTATCAAACCAAAAAGATAATATTTTTAAAAATGTTATAGATATGATCTTTTATCATACAAATCGATTTATTATGAAAATGATGATTCCTCCTTATCGTGGTTGTAATTGCTGGTACGTGAAAAGATGCACTTTCACATTGTATGGTTACTTGAAGACTAACTTTCCCTCTGATAATGTTTGTCAAATATCATGATCATCGAAGCTTGAGCTAACTAACCTTTAAATTTCTAACTTGTGATTATAATCTGGGTTTAGATGGAGTTCCTTTGCACTTTGTACTTCAGCACCTGGGGACAAACGTAGTGATTGTGAGGTAGCTCTTTAATAAACTTCAGAACTACGTTGCTTTCCCTAGACCATGCTTACGCAATATGCTTCGTGCACTAGGCTTCCTTTTTTAACTGCCATTGGCGCGTTTTGTCTCCCATTGGCACTTTCTCTTGATTTCAAAAACTGTTATTCATATGGAAATCAAAGTCCCTCCATTCTTACCGCTCTTCACAAAACTCGAGAAGAAGTGGTTTCAACAACTTGACCATTATATGTTTGTTAACAATACACCATGGGTCCTAGGATTTATTTTAACTCAGTTTGTAATTTCACTAATGTAAGAGCTAAGAACTTTTTTAAGGTCGCAAGAGCCGAACTCCATTCTCCTCCTTCCCAGTTGAATGTCTTTTTTCACTTGGCATGATTTTTTCTGGAATTTTATTATTTATGAAAAAGCTCATGAAGCAAGTGCTGATGGTGTTCAAAAAGAGATGATCTTTTCGCCTTTTGACTAAGCAAGCTAGAATTGCATCTTAGAATCAAATGAGTAGACAACAATATACCCAACGTAATTCCACAGGAATCAAATGATTATATTTTACAAATTACACCAATAAGCTGAATATTTGAAACTTCTAAAGTTTACAAAACATACCAATCTGTTTTGTTTTTTTTTAATTAGAAAATGTAATGCATCTTCTTTTTCTAGAAAACTTCTACTAATCCTCTCTTCACAAGCTATCTGAATATGCGCACAAAGGCAGTGTTCCAAAGTGTTCTGAGCTGCCTTTCCTATTTCTCCAACCATGAAAGTTCCTTCAAGATTTATCTTTTTAATGGTGTGTCCTTCAAAGTGTATTGCCCACTGAACTCTCATAATATGTTGCAGAACATACTTCGTATCTTCCATACTGCCACTTACTCTTTTACCTTCTTGAACGAATAAATATATATCTTTTCTGCTTAGACTTTATGTTTGAGTGAATCAATCTTCTTCAGTATTTTGCGTTTGATAGAAATATGTGGTTCTATCTCTGTATCTCAGTAAAGAAAAAATATTGTGCCCATTTCAAAGGGCATTCTTGTTACATGGAACTTACTGTTAAAGTTCTTGCTTCTGATGTATTAATGAGAATTTCGGACATTGATATCAGGCATATATGAACCACAAGGAATTGAAGTACCAGAGCCAATCCAAACTGTGTGCACGAGATGGGGAAGTGATCCTTTCTGCTTAGGTTCTTACTCTAATGTTGCAGTAGGGGCATCAGGAGATGACTATGATATATTAGCAGAAAGTGTGGGCGATGGCAGACTTTTCTTTGCTGGTGAGGCCACAAATAGGCGCTATCCAGCCACTATGCACGGAGCTTTTCTTAGTGGGCTTAGAGAGGCTACGAAGATTGCCCACCATGCCAAGGTTAGAACCATGAGTTCAAAGGTTGAGAAAAAACCATTAAAGAGCGCTCATTACTATGCTTCTGTTCTGGACGACTTATTTAGGGAGCCAGACTTAGAATTTGGTAGTTTTTCTATAATTTTTGCCAGAAAGAGTTCTGATCTCGAGTCACCAGCAATTTTGAGGGTGACTTTCAGTGGGCCCCAAATGTGGAATCATGATGGAATAAGACCTGGTCGACATCTTTCCAATAAATTACTCTTTCAGCAGCTTCAGTCCCAATTTAATAATCAGCACGAGCTTCATGTTTATACTTTGTTATCCAAGCAACAAGCCCTTGACCTTAGAGAGGTCAGAGGTGGTGACAAGATGAGACTGAATTTCCTTTCTGACAAGCTTGGGGTGAAACTGGTTGGTAGAAAAGGTTTGGGTCCATCTGTTGATTCTATAATTGCTTCAATTAAGGCTGAGAGGGGAAAACGCAAACCTGGTACACTTAAACCTGGTATGTCATTCTCTCTCTCTCTCTCTCTCTCTCTCTCTCTCTCTCTCTCTCTCTCTCTCTCTCTGTGTGTGTCTCTCCCTCTCTCGGTATAGGGGAAAGAGTAAGTAGCTTCATTTGTTCCTTTTTAGAAACTGTGGCACATATCAATTTAAGCCTAAAGAATTTTCCTTAAATAGGTGTCATAAAGTCAAAAGCCACCACTGTCAAGCGAAAAATAGTAAGGTATGAGCACCCACCCTCTTTCTATTTCCCTTTCCTCCTTTATCTGTAGTTTGTTCTTTTCTTTTCTTGTTGGGAGTGTATCTCAGCTTTCTCTGTATCCTGTTTTGGAATAATTTCAGGAAGGCTAAAGTTGTAAGTGGAGGCAATAGAACTTCTTCTTCCCCTGCTTCTAGCAGCAGGATTAAAGCAGTTGGCAGCAGCACTACCGTGATCCCTCTGACAAATGTTGACTTGGAACCTAAACCAGTTTGCGCTATTGGATCTGTAGCTTCTCCAAGTTTGAATATTAGTGTAAATGACAACATGGGGTCAAAATCAGTGGGCAGTAGTTCTGTACACATGCTTCCCAATGCAAGGATTGGTGATAAGTTTGAGGGTAATATTGGCAGTTCAACTGATCTGGATTTGAATGTTGGAGGAAAGACAGGAAGCAATATTGATGGGCCTATTTATCCCAGGAGTACATATGATAATAGCACGGACACATCTGCTCCGCCTTCTAGTGGTCCACCTTCTATAGGAAATTCTGCTAGTCAGCATACATCAGGTATCTGATGCTAGCAGACACTTTTCTTTGCTTTCCTACATACATAATTTATCTTTATGCCATTTTCTCACTATGCTCCTTAGATGCTGTTGCGGCATTTTACATTCTGCTTTTGTCTTCTCCATGTTATAGCAAACTAACATATGTGGAATGTACTACTGGACTATCAAGGACCCACTTAAATTTCGTTATGGTTCTTGTAAAAGTAGCTGCTGTGAGAATGAAACTACAATTTAACATCTATTTGATTCACTGATTGTTGACCTTTATATGCGGGCTTGCAGGTGATGGAGATATGGGAAGTATGAAGCTTGACTTTGAATATAGGATGTGATTGTCAGCTTTGACACCTTTCACAACTATGGTGCTTAACAGGGGGTCTAGGATGTGATTGTTGGCTCGACCCCTTTCACTTGCTTGCTCCTCGTCTTGAAGCGCTATGCATATTTTACAACTGAGAGTCGGAGATTAAACGACCATGCCAAGAAAAAACTCTCTTGCTTCTCCATCTTATATACTGCAGTCTGCAGTAGGTTACTGCTGGGTAACTTTAAAGGCAAGGCATCCTTTTGGGATTTCAATCCCATTGTATATAGTGCAATTTTTAGGAGTTCACTAACCTTAGCAGTTTTAGTTGCCAATTTCTTGGTGCAGTTCTACATTTTATTCCTAAGAGGGGAACTCTGATTCATTGTAAGAAAAATCATCTAGAAGTTGTATAGATTTACTGAAGAAAAGAATAGACTGTTTGACCATGAGAATTATGTAGTTTTTTCCGAATTGGCACAATAACAACAATACATCTAATATAATTTTTATAAGTGGAATCTAGAGAGAAAAATGTGTACGTAGATTACGCTCCTACGTTGGAAGGTAGAGGTGGTTTCTAGTCGGTCCTTGACTCGAGAAAAAAGTATAACAAAACAGTTTTAAGATAAAGAGGCCATAGTAAAGGGTAAATTCATTGAATGGTCACTAATATTTGCGGAATTTTCTAGTAATATCACTTTCTTTTTAAGATTATAGTATCACTCAACTATTTCTTGTTTTCTTTCAAAATATCTAAGATTGAAAAGCCTAACTTTTATTTGTTTTGATTTGATTTATAGATTTGAAAATATTGACACATTATTTTGTTTGATATTGAAAAAATTCGAATCAATTAAGTCTATGTATGCCTTTACTTGCACACTAGAAATTATTCCTCTATGGGATGCCATGCCACAATGTTCCTGTAGTACAGTATTTTTTTTTTCTTTTTCAAATTTTCTATCCGGTGTACAATACGCTCTCTCGCACAATAGATTTCACGTTCTGTTTTTTGAAAATTAATTTTTGAAATTTTAAAATTAAAATATAGATACTAAATAATTACACGAAAAATACTACAAATTCTAATTCGTCTAATATCAATATGGTAAAACTCATTACTAATAGTTACATAACAATCCTTCCATTAGTATTCCTCACAAAAGAGACTCTTTGTTTAAATAACCGCATTAGTATTTGAACCAAACTACCCCATTTGAACCATGAAACTTTGTATTCAGAACACAATAATAATCAGCTAAAGCAGTTTACAAACAATACATTCCTCGATGCACAAACACATCTAGGGCGGAAAAAAAAAGGCGACAGTCTGGTACACTGAATATCTCGTATTCACACAGGATCCGAAAAAAGGCCACAACTTTAAAGGGTGCGATGTAGACAACATCAAAGCAATTTATAGGTCACACGAAGACTACTTTGCTGTTGCACCAAGGTGAGCAACACTCCACTTCTACAAACAAAACAGTAGATTTGGTCACAAATTCAAGATTCTTTCCTGGCTCTCAGTTTTACTTTTTTTTATCAAAAAGTATATGAATCATGATACAGGAGGAGAGTCCTTCGTAAGAAAAGTATCATCGAGGTTTAAGAGTTCAATCGAACTAAAGGACTTCAGTGTTCCTTATTCTCTGGACCAGCATTATGATTTCAACGTCCCTCCCAACCACTCCTCTAGTTTCGCTTCTTTATCAGCTTTAAATTCATCAAAGTTCTCGGATAAAGACAGCAGTTGATCATAGGACACGCTTGGGTTTACCTGTTCTTGTCGTAGCTGCTCATTTGCTGTTTGACTTGACAATGTTAAGTCTTCACTGTTGGACCGTCCATGTGAGGAAGAAGAGCTCGCATCTGCAACTAATAGTGCATCATTAGTACGGGCCACGGATGGTTCATCCTTGTCCGTTGAAGATGGTTCACTCTTGGCTAGTTGAGATTCTCCTGTCTCTAACTGAGGCCACTTGAAGTTACTAGCCTTCTGTTTTGCGGACTTAAAAACATTTGAGAGATATCCAGCTGTCCTCTCATCATCCTCTTCTGAACCTGTATTGCGAACCCAGGTGGAAGGACTCCAAGAGGTAGTTATACCGACTGGGAAACTTGAACTGGGTCCGCTAATTAATCCTTTTTTGGGCTGTTTCTTTGAGATGACAGCCAGAGTATGTCTGAGATCTTTAATCATCTCGTTAGTAATTGGAAGGCCACACTCTTTCATCGACCTGATCATAGTGATTGAATCATTTGAATCTTCCGTGTGAAGAGCCATTTCACGGGATTTCCCCTCAATATTGTTTTTGAGATTTACAAGGTTGGGCGCTGCTTTCTGGGAATGCTGTTGAATATAGAAAAGCCCAACAGAGGGCTCATTTGCAATGAACTTTATCATGTCCGCCAAGGATTCAGTGATCTCTACAAAGCCGTCCACTGTAGAAAATTCATGCATTTTTTTTAAGGCCAACGATTCATCATCACTGGTGAGGCAAGAAAGTAATGAGAAAGTTTGTCAGTGATTCAGCAGTCAAAATCGGGACGATGGTTCATCCTACTTTGATAAGCATTAGTGGTTTAATAATTATATACTATGTGAGGGGCAATATTTGAAGGGTAAAAAGCCAGGAAATGCTTCTGGATCTAAGCTTGTGCCAGAAAAGATCAATTATCATAGTTAAAAAAAAGCTGCCATAACTACTACTACCACAACAACCCAGTGTAATACAAGTGAGGTCTGGGGAGGGTAGCATGTAGGCAGACCTCAACTCTTATCTTGAAAAGAGTAGATAGGCTGTTTCTGACAGACCCTCGTCTCAAAACAGATGAAAAAGACGACAATAGCAAGAAGCAGGAACAACAAGAAAATACCGCAATCAAGGTTAAAGAGTCGATAGAAAGATTTGGAAATCTAAAACTACGAAAATACAAGACCAACACTAATACTCCTGGAATGGGAAAGTACAAAGCTCTGACTACCTACTAATCTTTTATCCTAATCCTCGACCTCCACATCCTCCTATCAAGCGTCATATCCTCAGACAAAAATAACTGCCATAACTAATATTCAGAAAACAAACTTTCCCGTTATGAGATTAGATTTGCTATTCCAGTAATGGAATCTCTTTGCGTCTATATCTCAAGGATCTTGTTAAGTGCGTTTTGTAATACCAAAAGCATTGGTGAGTCTTGAATTTATTTGTTAAGAAAGGTTAGACATAGACTGTCACGTAGTAAAGCAATTACAAGTGATATGTTCCTAAGCTGGAAAATTCTTAGTGAGACATTCTTCCTAGGAAGTTCCTACACAATTTTAAGAACGAACAAAAGGGGCTAGTCTATTTCCGCACCTTCTGACTTTTAAGCTTTGAAATTTTAATTTTTGGTTACCTATTAATTTTTATCAAATTGACGTGAGTCTTAATGACAAAATTTCCCTCATATGATAAGCTAAGTTGCTCGGGCTCTTCACTATTGATGCAAGCAAGGTCCGTCCCTGATTTAGTCAACCTAGTTTGGGTATTTCAATCAAAATCGACAGAGAAATTCCAGACAAATTCAATGATTTCTGTAATCAAAACAAAAGCTACACAAAATTGAAGAAAATGGAATACCTTGTATATAAAAATTTCTTTGTCACTCTTTTTTCCTTTTATCTCCCTTCTGGATTCTCCACTTATCAATATTTTACGCAAAATATTTTATATATTTTTTTTTATTTGCACCGGGCATATTTGAATTATCTTTTACCAAATCCCTCAAATATATATCCACACCTGGATCCGCATCCCATGATCTTAAAATTTTGATCATGAAATAGACCTCTAGATTCACACCCATATCAGACAGTTGCACCCAACTCCGAGCAACTTAGAATTGATAAGTGTATGTAAATTTGTAACCACTTTTTCCATCTTTTCAAGCAACACTATGAAAGGTGTAGCAGGTTGAATTACAAGCTGTCAAGTGCCATAAGTTCTTTCCTTCTAAGGTTGACGCTGGATTTATGATACAGAAGGAATCCTCAAACTAAATAGAAAGTTTATGAGGCCCAAGTTTTCAGAGGTCTGCAACAGAAATGTACCGCTTCCAACAACAAATAGTGCAATCACACATGTGGCATTTGAGGAGGTTAGAGTGTACACAAACCTTAATCCTACCTTTAAGAAGGTAGAAAGGTTGTTTCCAAAAGACTCTCCAGCTGAACAAACAATGAAAAAGAGGCAATCGCAACAAACATAAACAACAGCAAGATAATAAGATACCAAGATGAAATGACAGGCAGTGACAGAAATCTAAAAATAAGAAATAAACT
>JAOTQR010000007.1:2959911-2972672 GCA_025774065.1 Solanum ossicruentum | reverse complement strand
ATTTTGCTTTATTCCATCATACCCCAAAGCCAAAAAATAGTGAATCTTTGGCTCCATCCGAGATTGATGGAAAATGACAGGCAGTGACAGAAATCCAAAAATAAGAAATGAACTGCTTTGCATAGACATCATATACTAGATACACAAGAAGTCGTACTTTTTCATATTTCACAAAAAGTCATTCTAACTCAGGCATGGGTTTTTACAACTTTTTAGTTGCTGCAAAAGAAAACATAACCACAGTGAGACCCAACATTAGCTTCTTCCCAACCCGCCAACCCCACCATACTATAACAACAACAACTACATACCAATGTAATCCTACAAAGTGAGTCTAGGGAGGGTAGGGAGTACACAGACCTTACCCCTGCCTTGGAATAGAGAGGTCGGATGCATTTAGACCTTTGTGGGGTAAAAAAGTTGTTTCCAATAGATAGAAATATATACATATTTTTTTTGTGATTCGTACCGGGTGTGCGAGTCTCTTAGAGCCCCGACTAATCCCGAGGGTACACAGGCCCTCGACAAGGAGTTTCCCGCAAGTGCACCATAGTTAATTCAGGTTTTACCCAGTCCGATGACCGTCAGAAATTGTTTGCACCCAGTGGGTTTCAATCTTGAGACCTTGAAAGGGAGCAAACCCCAAGGCTCAAGTCTATTACCACCAGGCCAACCCCCGAGGGTTGATATATAGGAATATATTTTTTAGTATAATTTGGAAAATCAATTTGGACACAACAAATTCAGAAACAACAAGTGCCTTTTCACATACTTTTGAAGTGAACGGCCACATCAGCAATACCGATGAATCACCAAAAAGGGAAAGTGTAGATAAAAATTGTTTAGTCCTTAACAGTCCAAGAAATAGAAATCGGGTGTTTTTCATCCCTTTTGAGCATAAACTAGTTTCGAGACACACCAGTAAAATACTCCGTAGCAATTTGACTTGATTCCATTTGTTTTCATTACATTTTTCTTTAGATTTTCATAAACTTGATTTGCAGCTTCATTTTATTTTATTATGTTGTAAGAACATATCATTCTTGGCACAATAATTCGCAATAACTGGTAGCCAATACGAAAAGAAAAGAAAAAGGAATATAGTTCCTAATTTTCTTTTCCATAAATATCTTACTTGAACATAGATCATGTCCACAGATAAACCAATTTGAAGTTGATAGCGCTACAATTTATGCAACCTGCAGAATTAGTACGTAACCATCAATTAACATCCATATTCTAACTCCATTTTGTATATTTGCAAATATTATGCAGATAAAAGATACTGCAGGCATCATGCAATGAGGTCATTGATTCAGAAATGTTAGTTCTATCATTCCAGCGTTTTCAAAATCCATCTATAAGCAGGGGCAGATCCAACAGGTTCAAAATTTAAAGTTCTTAGTATAGAACACTCATTATATTTTAAAGTTCCGGGTTACTATCCATTATTTGTTGCAATTTTAGTGGATATAAACATATAAATTTATACTTTGTGTGAAAAGTACTATATTCAGGTGAGCCCGGTACCTGCACTTTGCATCCGCCTTTCGCTATAAGCTACTACAGTGGAATTAAAAAAAAGATATACACTACGAGTTGTTCTTGATTTTGAGAACTTGCTAGGATAAAGCAACCTTAAAAGAGACTTTCTACTTTGTTTACACCTTAAATACCAGGTTTCCCTTTTCTCGCAATAATAAACATTACCTAATAAAACAACAAAGACATTTCAAGTTCAGAAAGCTACTACTGATTCTAAATTAGTACTTCCTCGGTTTCAACTTGTTTTTCTTATATTCCTTTAACATTAATAAAACAACACAGACATTCCAAGTTCAGAAAGCAACTACTGATTCTAAATTAGTACTTCCTCGGTTTCAACTTGTTTGTCTTATATTCCTTTTTAGTCCGTTTAGAAAAGAATATCTCTTTCCTTTTTTGACAACTTTTTATTTCTAACTTGCCACACGATATATTGAAGATCATAAGATTAAAGAAAATTTGAGTACATCCCAAATTCTATTAGTTTAAGACTATAAGATCAAAAGAATTTCTTTACTTTCTTAAACTCCGTATCAAGTTAAAACCAACCACAAATTGAATCGGAGGGGGTATCTTTTAACATTACACACTTGAAATTCTTTTTCCTGTCAATGCAAATCTTTACCTTGTAAAATTGTAAGAGGAACAGAAAAACCAAGATCATATTTTTAAGAAATATTGGGGTAGGGGAACAAGGTGGGGAATCGAACCCTCACCAACTCGGCGACAGTTCAGCTAGACGACCAACTGAGCTAATAAGATTCCCCAACCAAGATTCTGTTTGACTTTGAGAAAACTCTAAATTACCCCAAAACTCAAGTTTTCAATAAATCAACCAATATCCACCTAGATAAAACTTCTACCCACTTCTAAAAAACAAATTTTTAGTTCAAATTCTCAATCAATTATCTAACAATCAACATATACCCTCCTAGATACAACAGAAATCCACTTCTCAAAAACCAATTTTTAGCTCAAATTCTCTATTAATTATCTAACAATCAACATACATCCACCTAGATATAACAAAAATCCACTTCTCAAAAACAAACTTTTAGCTCAAATTCTCTATTAATTATCAAACAATCAACCAATACCCACCAAGAAATAACAAAAACCCACATCTCAAAAAACAATTTTTAGTTCAAATTTCTCAGTTCTCTAACAATCAACCAACACCCACTTAGATATAGCAAAAACTCACTTCTCAAAAACCAATTTTCAGCTCAAATTCTCTATTAATCATCAAACAATCAACCAATATCCACCAAGATATAACAAAGCCCCACATCTCAAAAAACAATTTTTAGTTCAAATTTCTTTAGTTCTCTAACAATCAACCAATACCCACCAAAATATAACAAAAACCCACTTCTCAAAAACCAATTTTGAGCTCAAATTCTCCATCAATTAGCCAATTCAAAAACACCCCACAAGAAAATCTTCATCTCTTTCCTTAAACAACCATAGAGAGTACAATATCATAAAAAAACAAAAGACCAAAATCATGTAACTTACAGATCAAACCAGAAAAATTTGGAGCTCCGTTGATGAGTTTCCACAACAATTGTACAAGGTTCTTTAATGTAGTATTATAGGTAATGGGATTAGGTTTTTGTCTCTACCAAATGTTGAAACTCAGCCAAGATGGATAAGGAAAGCTAATTTTCTTTTTGCCTTTTTGGTCGTTATTTTGATTACTGTTCCTTTTATTTTTGGAAATTCTGGAAATTTTCATATTATATAAGGAAAAATTTAGTGTAATCTCATCATCATCTTCTTTTTCTTATCATTTAATAATTATATTTTATTTTTTAATAATTTTACCTCAACTCTAATTTTCTTTTAGGTTTTTCCTTTTTCTATTTTGTTTTAATTACTATTATTTATTTTGTTCTTTAGTTTTCTTTAAGTTTATTCTTCAAAAATGTGATATATGACACTTCTCGTCCCCTTACCTTGCAATGAAACGAGAGTCCAGTAAGAGGGAATCGGATGTACCTCTTACCCCGCAATGGACGAGAGCCCAATAAGAGAGAATCGGATGTACGCAGTCTGACCTCTATGTTTAAAACATAGAGCGACTGTTTCTGGATGACCCATGATGAGCGTCGAAAATTACATTGATTAACTGCTACTTCACAATTGAACGAAACGCGGACAGTTTAAAGAATTATTTTGTTTTATTCCATCATACCCCAAAACAAAAAAATAATGAATCTTTTACTCCATCTGACTGTGGAAAGTGATATATGACTATGTATAATGATGGAAAAAAAGTGTAATGTACATTAGTTGGACTTTTTATTGACTGTTAGACATCTCAAATTTCTTTCAAATTGTACCATCTAATCTGTTTTCTTCGTTTCAATATTACTTTTTATATAATTTCATTAAATGAATATTTCTTTAAAGTAATTTTTAATTTTAATTTCTTACATAATATATTTAAAATCACATACACATTTCGTATATCTTTAATTTATTACTATAAAATTCAAATTTTTTTTTAACTTTTTAAAAGTTTGTGTCTGTGTCAAGTTCAAACTAGAAAAAATAAATTAAAACAAAGTGAGGAGTAGTATATTGCATGCCAAAATCTACAAAACGTAAAGAACTTTTGTTTGCTGTAAACGTGAATAAATTTCTGATTTTTAATGCAATCTTAAATTCTCAACATAAAAAATGATTCAAATATTTCAATTATTTAATATTCCTTTTAATATGTGCTTTTTAATTGCAATTTGATCCAGAGAGAATACAAGACTTGTGTACTCAACCGACATTACTCTTTTTCTTAGTTGCAACAAGAATATACTCGATGCAATTTCATAGGTGGGATTGAGAAATAATATGATATACACAAATCTTATCCGCGAATACAAATTACGGAGCTGTCTTGCTTCAGTCAAACAAAATCAATATCATCTACTTTCCTCAACATGACATTATCTGAACTCCTTTGAGAGAGAAAATCAAGCTGGACAAGCTGAAGTTCCATGAAGTTGGTAACAAAACATCTTCAGTCAGCTAAAATTTAGCATTTCGTTTTCATGTAAGTTCGATATAACAGAACATTCTGAACTAACTAAGTTGTCAAGCTGTTGTCCACTGAGAAATGGGAGGGCCATACAATGGCTTGCATCGACATGCTTTGGAGTACCTGAATATGGTGCTCTCAGTGAGTGTTGTTCTATTCCAATGAAGTAAACGTTGAAGTAATGCTGAAATATAACAGGGACATCAAAAATCTTGGCAAGCTCCAATTCCCTGACCAAAAATAACGAAGAACGATAGAGATAAGACTGACAATGTTACCTTCTCCTTTACTAGCAAAAAGAGAAACAAGCAAATTGAGAAGAAAAGCCACTAGCCTTCAGATATAGATGCTGATGCAAGTAACCAATAGATCATCTCCATCCAAGGAGCTGAGTGGCAAGGGACTATGTATGAATAATAGTCAATACGAAATGAAGTATGTTAAGCCCATGTTTGCAAAGAGGATGATAGGCAAACTCTGGAAGGAGCGTTGAGGTAAGACATCAACAGTAAGCACACTACTGCAGATTTGGAGCTGTTAGATTAAAGTAACACCTGGTTATAAATGAATGAGAGCAACTGCATTCTGCAAAATCTATTTCTTGCACGATTGGTGTCACGAGACACAGTCTTGATGCAGAAAGTGTAAGTTGAGCAACACAACCTTATCTCTTGGTTACTTTCCAGAGAGTTCATGCAGTAAGTGCAAGCAGTTGGATTGCAATCATGAAAGAATGGTAACAACGTAAGTTGATTCAAATACGTCACTTTAGAGCACAATTCCACTGCTTGTAGCTATAGCATTATCAAGCTGCAGAAAAGTCAAACATTCTGCAAAGCTACACGAGATTTGGTTTCGAATGGATATAGAGGATTCATATAGCCACACACGTCTACTTAGGGATTGAGGCACAATTGTATTGTAGTTGATATGGCTTCTTCTCTATCTTTATATAGCCCTCTCTCACTATCTAATAAAGGAAGGCTGAGGACGGACACTGCAAGGTCGAAGGTACGATTATGCTGGCGAGATTAGGAACCCCACTATGATACAACAGCCGAAAAGGAGGCCACTTTGATTGGCTATTTCACTTTTAAGAGGAAAATACCCTCTTAAAAGAAGCATTAACAGAATAAACTTTACATAAAGACATTCTGGAGTCAACAACGGCTTCAAAGAGTTCAGTTTTCATATCTTCTCCGGAGAAGACAACTGGATGTCTTCAATAAGACATACCACAAGAAGATTGCCTTATAGCAAAAAAATGAATTCTTGCAATTCAAGGATTTGAAGTGTGAAGACCTCCGAAATAAATGCAATTATAGGACTTACAAACAGATCCAACAAATCATGGTTAGAATTTGAATGCAAAAAGAAATAGATTAAAATCTAATTTGGCTTGTTATCTCTACTTTCCGAAACCTCATATGAGTACTTCAATAATGCTACCATAATTTAGTTAAACATAAAAATAGGATAATGTCATCTAGTTGATGTATGACTCTCAGCACTTGTGAGCAACTCAAACTCCAAAAGGAAGAGGAAAAATGCACAAAAGAACATCATTGTTCTTAAAATGGAAATTTTACCAAGAATAACATTTTGCTAACAAGACAACTTCAAGCTATAAATAAGTTCTATATTTCTACAGAAACTACTATCTAATTCCACAAACATAGATATACAACAGTGTATTGATATTTAGCAATGAAATCAAATAACACTCCACAATCACCAAAAGACTAGAAAGGAATGAATTTATGTGAAATACCTTCACTTAACACCATTGAAAATCATTCCTCAACTTCAAAAACAAGCTAAAAGCTCCCATTTTTCCTCGTCTAATTCCATGAAAAAAGAAAAAAATGTTAATCCTCTTCATCACTCTCATCACTAAAATAACCTTTCCTCTTCTCCTTCCTTAGCTCCTTGAATTCCTCATCATCTCCCTTCAATAGCCTCTCCTCTGCTCCTCTATCCACCACAGAAGCCCAATTATCGTCATCAAAACGCGCTCCTCCTTCATCATCAGCCTCCTCCTCCTCATCCTCCCACTCCCCACCTCCACCCCCATCACCTCCCTTTCCCCTTCTTCCTCCTCCTCCTCCACCACCACCACCCCTACGCCCTTTCTTCGATGGCTCAGGCCTTTCCCTTGGCCCAAGAAGATTCTTCGGACACTCATACGATAAATGCCCTTCTTCCCCACATTCATAACACCTACTCTTATCCTTATAAACCTTCTTCCTTATAAACTCAGCTGCACGGCCATTATCCGAAGCAATTGACGCCGTTAGGGTTCGTCCATTCAGGACTTTTTTGTCAATTCCTTTAACAGCTTTGATTGCGTCTTCTCTAGAAACGAAAAGGATGAACGCTATCCCACGGCTCTTCCGGGTTACCCGATCTTTAACTACAGTTACCTTTGCGACCTTGCCGAAGGTGGAGAAGATTGTATGGAGGTCGGAATTTGTCAGGGTATAATCGAGATTACTCACGTAAACTGTAGACTTTGATGGAGCTAGTCCACCGCTGCCGCCGCAGCCGCGCGAGGATTTTGAAGTGGAAACGGCTTTGGATGTGGCGGAAGACGACGGCGCCGGTGATGGTGCGGAGGAGTATCGGTAGTAGAAGGTGTTGTCTTCGTCGTCGTCTTTGCTGGATTTTCTCTTTTTCGACATTTTGCGATATCCTTTCCCCAAAGGAATAACAGTGGGATTTACCTTCCAATTTATTAATTAAAATTGAATTAGTTGACTTATTAAAAATTTTGGGAAAAAAAGTTAGGAAACGACTTTTTTTAAAAAAAAATATTTATGTACAAGATAAAGATAATATGTTGATAAGATTGTGAGATCATCATTATTTGAACTATATGTCTAAATCATCTAAACCAAACATATGAAAACATATTTTCATTGAACACACCATTCGCAAGGTAAACTTTAACTTCCACAAGAAACATATGAGAACATATTTAAGAATGTCTACCTATGTTAGCTTAGGACACGAATCGAACAGAAAGAATATTAGATCATTCATATAGTTGAATCCAACTTAATTTTCGACACTAACGTAGTTGATCGATCGATTGATTCACAACTTTAGTTCAATTGACATATGTAATATGCCTAAGCTTGATATGCATTCAACTTTTAGCATCAAACTGTCTGATTATCTTCGGCGTCCAACAAGAAGACATGCATAGTTTCTACATGACTGTTAACTTCAAATGTTTGTTATGTCTCAAATGCGACGTAGAAATTATCACCTTTGCTTCGTTCCAACATACAGGAGGTAAAGAAAGTTTGGCCAAAGGTCGCGAAATTCTTAGTCCTCCCCAAAGAGGCCAACCTAACATCAGGATACAACATCTACAGATATATGGATACCATGAAAAGTGTAATCAGAGATCACATTGAAGCGACCAAGTTATCGGGTTCAGTCTTCTGCTCAGAAAGGGTGCCTCTAGTCCACCTCTTCAGCATCTCTAAGGCAGCTTTAGGTTGATCCATGGGAACCATGTGTCCAGCATCATGAACCTATTATGCATTTGACCACAAGTCGCTTAGCTCAAACATTCTTCATTATAAAATGAACATCAAGATAGTCAATAGATGGATGAAGGGTTGATCAAGAAAGGCACCTTGAGGAAACTTAGAGGCCCATGGCTTCTCAACAATCCTGCTTCAGAACTGTCAACTTCAAAAGGGACTTCGGGAGATGCTACAAACTCTTTCTGACCACTCCATTCCATGGCCTGAACCCATCTTGAGTTACCTGGTAAAGAAGCGATTTTATGACATCCGTACATTTACTTAGTATTGGAACTGTGACTTTCCGAACATTTATGTAACAAGCTCCATTATCGAGCTTAAGGATAACTTAGATGCTTACCAAGCCAGTTGCAAATAAGATCATATTCTCCAGCATACACAAGCAGCTTTATTCCATCCTCAAGCAAGGATGGAATTCCTACTTCGAGGTTCCTCATCCAATCAATAAGCATGGCCTGGTACACAGTAGTACTACACGAGACAAACTCTATATCCTCAACGCCAAGAGCATGTTTAACAGACGGCAGATTCAGCATTTTCTCCATGTCTGAGAAGTCGTAGCAGAGTTGTCCCACACACTTCTTTCTGATGTCATAGTGCTGCAGATGAAAGTTTAATTTATCAGAACCAACGTTAACCAATCATTGGCTCACAACTTTGGAAGGCATGTCACACGATAATGTGACCCTCTTTAACTTGAAGTGAAAAAGGACAACTCTGCCAGTATCCCAAACAAGTTGGGGTTGGCTGTATGAATGATTGAATATTGGCCACATTTCTCCATTTCAATTCATCTTTGGCCAACATTACAGTAGGAGTCCTCTATTATCTATTGGCAGAAAAATCTTTCACAAAAATTTATATAAGATAAATTTCTAGGATCATTTCTACTCTTTGTGAGGCTGCTGAAACACTTATTTCTCCACAAAGTACAGAATACGTGTAACAGGCACTAACAATTAGTAGAAACTGAATGCCAGACTGAAATGGATAAGAACTTACATTGATGTCAGCCCCAGCACTAGCCCGGACAGCAGTGAATATAGAGTTGCAAACAAAATAAGCCGCCAAGCAAGTGATTTTCCCATTAGTGCCTAAAAGGAGGAAAACAGAACTAGAAACAGAGAAGCAACACAGAGTACAAATTGATTTGCTGTAGAGTGCAAGCACATCCATTTACGTCAGGATGACCCCCCCCCCTTCACCCAGGGAAAGCCCAAATGAGTCAAATGATATGGAGGCAAGAAAGAAAGCAAGCAGGATGTACCACAAAGGTTTATTGCGACTTCACAAAGTGGAAGTATTTTGTTGATACGATCATGCTCAGTCTTCGAAATTAATCCCATTTCCAATGCATAGTCAGTGTATGCAGGGTACTGTATTTTGGGATCTGTAAGCCCATTCCCGATGGCAAATCCCTGTTCAAATACATCCAATGAAGTCAAGACACAGGATTAAGGAAATAATAACACAACAGCTGGTGAAATGCGGTACCTTTAAGTTTATATGTGTTCCTTCTTTACCCTTATTTCCTTTGTGTACTCTTGCAGCAAAAGCAGGAATGTAGTGCCCAGCATATGATTCTCCGGTTATGTAGAATTCGTTCTTTACAAGCTCTGGATGCTCCTCAAAGAAAGCCTAAATCATTATTAATGATCATATCAACACAAAAAAAGTCAGGATTATAATTGTCGCTGTTACACATCAACTTAGAAAAATGTACTGTCTCTACCAAAAAGGAAGAAACTAATAATCAAATCAAACAATGATCATCATCCAAATCTTGAAGAAACAGACAAGTAGATGAAAAAACACTAAAAGCTGTATACCCATGTTTTCAACTGATAATATGATGCAAAAATTTGACATGGAATTCATCTGAATACAATGGATAAGAGCCGAATAGGTAATTGTGTAGTGTTTTAAGGGGGTTAGACCAAGTTCTGGTAAATATTCCGGGTTAAAAGCTGTTTTACATGCTAACTAAAAGCATGCAAGAGGGAAATAACTAACCAACAAATCATCTAGAAGAAAATTCAGCAATCAGCTGCAAGTTCCGGTAAAAAACAAGGAAACCATTCCAGGTTATTATAGCAAAAAGGTTGAGGGACAGGATATGCTGGCAATGTGACCACATTCTTGCCATTAATTCATTTGGAAGATAAAAGAACCCCAAGTTATGATAATGCCTCCTTTTTTACTGGGACCAGATCACATGCATCAAACATCTATAAGGCTCACTTATCAGCACATTGTAAGGCTCGAGTCCTAGTTTATAACATCTCTACTGTCATCTATACGTGTGAAAGGTCATGAGTTCTTTAAGGCTCAGGTACTAGTGTTCAGAAACTGAGCTCTTTGAAGACCCCTTTTACACCAGTGTAACCCCATTTTGCATCTCACACATAAACTGGTGATCAACACACAGACAAGAGAACCAAACAAGCAACAGCACACTCTGACAGTCCAAGAAGCTATTTGAAAGGGATCTCAACACATTAATAAAACCCAGACATATCAATAAAACCCTTTCTATCACCAGTACTTAAATTTTTCACCAGAAGCCAGTTCTATGCCTTTCAGCAGCAAGATAGAAGTATCTTACATCATCATAGAAACCCATCAATAGACCATACTAGGTGATAATAAATATATCATCATTAAAGATTTCTCCTACTAATTTCAATCTTCTCTCCAAACTCTTCCCATTAATGAGCTTCACAACTCATGTCTATTGTAAATATCACAACTTCACTAAGATAGAAAAAGTTTCATAAACGAATTCTTGAAAGAAGATTACAGGTGTTCAGAAGTTGTTCATCATTATGTGCACTACCGAGGACAACAATCTTATAACAAAAAAAGGTCAAAAATTACTATGCATCCCTGTAGTATGTTTGCGATCAGGATACTGAAGTTGTGATTTGACTGATTTCACTCCCAAGTACAGTTTCTCCATGATAAGAAAAGTTTATCAACCTTTTTTGATAGGTGGAATTTTTTCATCATTTTGAAGCAGTATAAATTACCCAATGTAGCAAACCTTATGAATAACATACATGATCAGACTTGATAGGTAAGAAACATTTGGAAGCCATAGTGTCATCATATGACTCTGATTCGATTGGATGAATCCCACATGTGTGTGTGTTTTTATAAAAGGTTCCAAGTTGCTTTAGGGGTTTATTTTCAAACCTGAATAAAGTCATACAAGTCGTCGCTAACGCATGTTTCAGTGTGACAGAAGTCACGGATGTCAGAACTATAACTGAAGCCCGTGCCTGTAGGTTGGTCTACATAGATGAGGTTTGATACCTGCAGAATGAACACACAGACATCATTTCTTCAGATTTGAAAATCAGCGAAGGTAAATTAGTGTCCTTGAAGGACGCAAAGGAAATTCGAATAACAAAAATGAACCAACTACTTTAATCTAGGAAACAATTGCAGCAGACTTCATCCTGTAAGACTCGGCAATCAAATCCCAAGTTTCAATCAAAACCATTAGCACCAAAACTGAAGTCCATGTGGAACCTGAAAACATTCCTATCTGCAGTATCGAACTGCCATGCAGGTAATTTAATTTCAAAGAGTAGAAGACAGAGAGCAGACAGAAGTACGTCATCAGAGAAATGTAATTTTTTTTTTAGAAACAAAAAAAATTGTCAACATTGATCTAGTTTCATGGATACGGTTCACTCTCGGAGAAAAATATGCAGAAACATGGACTATCGAAGCTTTTGTGAGCAGAATCAAGGACTGATGTCTTTGTATTGGTGATTCGTCTGTTTATGCAATATTGGACCAGATATGGACATGTTATTAACTGTTTTGTTGTACAACATACTCTTAATTGCCATTTCCTTTTTGATAAGGTAAAAAAAGAAAATGGAACTTATGAAATATGTTGTCCCAAAAAAGTTTCTATATTGCCTTTTCCAATTATCCTTTTTTTAGAAAAATGATAATATCACCTAGGAACTTTCATAATGAACAAGTTATTAAGCTAACTGGACAAAGCATATGCACAAATATTGGCAGGGCCAAAACCATTCGTCCGTGGGGCCATTTATTTACTACTCCTAGCTTTCATATATTACAGAGCAGAAACCGGAGAAAGTCTTATTGCAACAAGCTGATCCCCTCGAGTCAAGAGCCAGAAGATAAGCTGCTACTATTGCTTAAGCACAAGCTTTTTCTTTACGCATCACAAGATGTAGCTGTTAACTGACAAGAAACTGCAAAAACTGGAAAGCCACCTTCGAAGATAGTGAAATACCTTGTCCCACCCATACTCATTTGGCACAAGTGACAAATTCTTTGAAATAGAAAATGGCCCATTTTCATAGAAAAGGGCCAACTCACTACTGCAACCAGGCCCTCCACTCAACCAGATGACAACAGGGTCGTCCTTACTACCGCGGGATTCAAAGAAGAAATAGAACAACCTACAAATGGAAGATGAGACAGTTTGATAAATAAGAGATCGCACAACAAAAAAAAGTATCTGGTTGATAAGTTAGGCAGGAACATGAAGATATAAGGCAGGATTTCCCAAGAGATGTATATTTTAACAATCACTCACAAAGGAGAGAAACATTTAAATGAAACAAACTGAT
>JAOTQR010000007.1:2942619-2959811 GCA_025774065.1 Solanum ossicruentum | reverse complement strand
AGGCAGGATTTCCCAAGAGATGTATATTTTAACAATCACTCACAAAGGAGAGAAACATTTAAATGAAACAAACTGATTCTCCACAAAAGTTATTAGTGATACAGATACTTGACGATAAACAAATGAACACAACAGAACATTTTACCATTAATTAACCAATTAATGTACTGCATCTCAATCCTAAACTAATTACATTTGGCAGTATGAATTTGGCTACACTAGTACTTGGATTCATTTTCAACTGTTGCATTCGAGTTTTCTAATGGGAAGTGAATGGGTAGGTAGATAAAGCAGTTCATTCAAGGATGTGGGACATAAGACTACACAGAACTTGTTACAGTCCAAACACATCAAAATGCAACCCAACACATGTCGATGCTGGGCGTAGGAGAAAGTAACTCCCCCAACTCCCCAAAAACCCGAAACTAGACCTTTGTTTAATCCCTAGACAACGGAAATCCAAGCTAATTTCACCTTCATCAGGAAATGAATTAGGCAACCAGAACTGTATTCCCTTTTTTATTTATTTCAAAGATATGGCACCTGATCTAACTTAACCCTCTGAAGGGAGAATCGCCTCACTATGTATAAACAGACCGTCATTCCATTCCCCAACCAATTTGGACTTTAACACCCTCCAGACCCAACTGGAGGATGGACCAGGAGCCCAAACGGTGATGCACCTGACTCCGATACCATGCAAAGACATAACATCTAGGCCTAACTCAACTTCAAAATTATCTCAGGGAAGGATTGTCCAAGTCCATATTAGCAGACCAACAGTGCATTATCCAACCGATGTTTGACCCACACTTGACATTTTTCAACTTACATGACAATTTCTGATTTTGGGATGATTGAAAATGACTTGCATCATCTCAATGTAACTGTCACAATTAATTAACAACACATTCAAATCCATTAATTTATTCATATATGATCAAATCCATTAATTTATTCATAATAATCATATTTTGATAATAATGTTTAATAAATATCAAATTAGCTTTAATTTTATACCATCATCTTATTCCTAATATATCGAAACAAACCCAATACCTTCTTAAAACTCCATATTAAATCAAACAGCAACATAGTAGAGCTTATCCTAGGGTTCCAAAAAGGTACCTAGCAGCATGCGAATGCTTAATCTTATAATAACCAGCATGATGCCCCAAATCTTCAAATGAAACACTCGAATTCGCCAAATTCGGGAATGTGAACCGCTTCTCGACGATTCTAGAAGCATCACCAGCAACCGGAAATGGATCCTGATCGACGATGTTATCGGATTCCTTAGGAAACAAATTGAGCTCCCGAATCAACTCCTCCGCTTGCTTCGATACGAAACTTGAAGGTAGAATTGGAATCTTCGCGAATGAAGGAGAAATGACAAGGAGAAGAAGAAGAAGAGAGAGAAAATGCGAGAGCTTCATTTGCGCCATTTTTGGGGTTTTGAAGTTTCTTTTGTGTTAAGAAATAAATATTATGTGAAAAAATGGTTTTGCTTGACAGAGAAAAAGGAGAAAAGTGCACTAAACAGTCCACGTTGAGTGCACCTTCCAAGAAACTGCTTCACACTATTTAAGAGAAAATAACAAAAAAAAGTTTGTTTTTATAATCGTGATGCCTGAGTTAGTTTTTCCTCGTCTAGAATGATTAGATAATTTTGTTGACTGTCCATCGATAATGACGTAGTATTTTTTATTTTGACATGATGTTTAAGTAAAAGAAAAAAAAGACTTTTGAATATATGTTGTTGTTTATTTTATCAAGTTATTTCATGAATATAATTGATTTGTATCAATGAATATAATTGTATGAAGTGTACTAGCGAATACAATTTTATCAAGTTGTATCTGATTATACCTAGGAAGATGATTATATCAAGTTGTATATCAATGAATACAATTAGTATCAAGTTTATTTGTTTCTTATGTTTTCACTCTATATCGAGTGTATCGATGAATACAATTTGTTTTAACATATACAATTGTATCTAGTTATATCAAATTGTATCAACAAACATAGTTGTATATATTTCTTGCATATTTACTTTCTATCAAGTGAGTCAACTATATCGAATATTTACCGCTTGTATATCTACTATGTATCAATATATTTGAGTGTATATGCAATTGGCTATAAATTTTTATCAATTTATTCAATTATATTTTTTTCTTATTATATATTTGTATCATGTATTGTATCTTCTATTTAATAATATGATTTTTACGATATTGTATATTTCCCCTATATTTAGGCATATTAAGAGCTTGAGTATTGAAATCGAAGAAGAAAAAAAGGAAGAAGAGAGGACTTCATCATTAATTACTCGCATAATAAAATATTTATTTGTAGTAAGAAGAGATAGGGAGGAATTAAGGAGAAGGGAAAGAGGAAAGCGAGAGAGTCTTTATTTTCACTAATTATTCCAACCAGAACTTGAATATTTTCACTTATACCATATATAAGTATTTCAACAACAACAACATTATTTCAATGCCTCAAAGGCTCCCGCCCATTACGGGATAAGAGGGGTCGAATGTATGCAGCCTAACCCCTATGTTTAAAACCATAGCGCGGCTGTTTCCAGATGACCCATGATGAGCGTCGAAAGTTGCATTAACTAACTGCTACTTCACAATTGAAAGAAGCACAGACAATTTAAGGAGCCATTTTGCTTTATTCTATCATACCTCAAAGCCAAAAAATAGTGAATTTTTGACCCAATCCGAGATTGATGGAAAAATAAGTATTTCACAACTTGAATATTTTCACTCATTCCAACCAGAATCCAAAGTAAACAAAGTGACAATCTTTATTTTTTATTTTACATCAAACAAGTATCACAAGTAACTTAACAATCTTTATTCCACGTAACATTACTTCATATATAAATTCAACAAAGGTAACAAAAGCAAGCTGAGCCCCAAAAATCAAAATGACATTCTCCACGAAGGGCATGTTCCAAATTTACACATTTGTCTTCACACTCTCCTTCACGGCCAAGGCAAATGCCTCGGAATGTATGACTATACCTTTTGCACGCATCAGCGGATGCTTCCACCTTTATCATCTCTATATAAAATAAAAAATTGAAGAGGATAAAATCATCTATAAATGCTTATATCACAAATTAATAAAATTAGATATTATGATTCGAATTTCAAATATATACTATCTTCTTTTACTATACCAAAGATATCTTTAATGGTAATTAATTAATGATAAAAGTTATTAATGTGTATGAAAAATATTGTTTTTGTTATAGTATTTTAAGACCAAAAAATCAACAACAACGTGTTTTTAAGACAAAAAAACAACTACTACTACATGTTTTAAGACAAGAAAACCATCAACGACGTATTTTAAGAAAAGAACACTACTACTGACACCATCAACAACAACAATAATAATAAAAGTAAGTTGATCATCAGTATACTTGCTTCGCTAATAATGATAGATGACGAATAAGTCAAGTAAGGATTTTCCGCATAAGGTACTAATATACCGCTTTTGTAAGTTATAATTTCGTTTCTCAATTTTTTTAGTAGGGACACGAAAAGCGATCATAACAGAGAAGTTATGACCTAACGAAGAGGTAAATCTGAAGTCTCGCAAAATACTAGATCATTATTGAATGATCCTTGTTAGTTATTTTTGTTATAATGTTTTAATTTAAGACAAGAAAATCAACAACGATAATAACAACAACGAATCATAATAGATAGATAAATAGCTATTATACTCACCCTTTGATGCAAGGAGGAAGAAGAAAAGCAGCAGGGATAAGACTTGAGATTTAGCCATCTGAAAATTTCTTAATTAAGGGTAATTGTGAGATTTATGGTATCATTGCTTGCAGATTTATATAAAGCTCTAAGAATAGCTGTTAATCATCCTTCTTTATATAATATTTGTCTAGTGACATATCCTAAATTTTAACAATTAATTATTAAATCAAGTAATGTTTACATAAATGATGTCTCTATCCTTTTTTTAATATACAGAAATTCCTTAAAAAGTATAATAATTCGGATACATTAATTTAATAATTCGATACATTAATTCAATTTCGAATACAAAAATTAAGATTTTAAGTATCAATAGGTAACAGTTAAAGCATGATACATTAAACATATAAATAATTTAAAACTCAGAATAATGTATCTAGATTACTGAATTAATGTATCCGGATGGAAAAATGAGGTTTTTGAAAATGAACGAAAATAATAAAAAAATGATAAATAAAATAGTGTAATTAGATAAATTATTTCTTAAATCAAAGAGTACGACGATATCATGCAATGTCCTAGGCCTGGGTTGGGTCAGGTCAGGACGGAGGCATGAATTTGACAAAATCTATTAATTTAGTTCAAAACTCAAAAAACTTATATTAATATATATAAATAATCTATTCAGAACTCAGTAATAAGAACTATATGTATACCATGCATATACATATATATTGTTTTAACATAGATATTCATATTCATTAAATTGATATAAACATCAAGTGTGAATAATGTTTTATCATTTTGATAAGATAATTTTTATACCTTTTAGCAGTAATATATTCTTTCCTGAAATTAAAGTTTATAATTAATATGAAATAAACGAGTATCGTGATTATTATTATATTATATCTAATAAAAAAGAGTCATATTTTGAATTACTTATTCAAGCTTAATAATTTTACCTTGTGTTGTTATACGCTCATCTAGAGACCAAGGACAAATGCATATAGCCAATTATCCTTTTGTAGTCTTCAATTTATCAGTCATTTATAGCTTTTTGGATTTTTAGCACCAAAACAAATGAACTAATAAACAATTAATACTATCAAAAGAAAGGTTGCAGATAAGCAAATATATACTAGTATATTAGCTAATATAGCTATAATTTGAATTAATTACGACTCGTGATAAATATCTAACTATAACTACAGTTTGAGTTTTGTATAATTCGCGTGATTTATACAAACGTTGTGCGTGATTATATAAAAGCTATGAGCGAATGAAATTGTATAGCAAAATGTACAAACATTATGAATTGTATAGCGAATTATACAAACGTTATGCACGAATTGTTTAGTGAAATATATAGACGTCATATAAAAACTATCAATTGTATAGTGAATCATACAAACATATACAAATGTTGCGTGAATTATACAATCGTTGTTATAACTATAATTACAAAATGTAATTATCCAAACTATAGTTATGAAGTATAATCAGACTTTATATATTTGACATTTATGAAATTTGCTCATAATACTATTGCGTTATTTGGAATACGGATTAAAGTGAAATATTTCAAAATTAAATTTGGAATAATATTTATACTTATTTGATTAATTGGTGAAAGTAAAGCTACATATTTGTTTGCATTAAAAGCTTACTAACTGAATTCATTAAAAGCTTACTGACTGAATTTGAATGTATATCTGAATAAATAATAATTATAATATTATCTTTATATCTAGAAGTTACACAAAAAGGGACATAAAGGAGGATTATACAAAATTGAAAAGAAAAAAAAAGGAGGATATACCCAACATATTCTTTTAAATTTGTCTGTTCATAAATACTTAATTACTAGTTTGAATAGCATCATGATATCACAAAAATTTTATCATTAATTATACATTTAGCCTAGTTTGAAGAGAAAAAGAGAGTATTTGGATGGATTAAAGTATATTCATTCCCAAAATTTATCATTACATCCAACAGCATGATTACCAACAAAAAATTGTGTGTAACTTGTAGTCGTCACTCGATTGTATATTAGTCAGTTCGATTTGATTTTAAAGTTGCATCATAAAATTCAACTCATATCGTAAGTAATGACTTATTAATTACTTTCTTTTACCAACAGAATTTTAAATTCTAAAAGAATAACGAGATTGTCATACGTGGTATATAAATAGAATAAATCTATCTATTGAGACACCAACATTTCTAGTTTACTTTCTTTTTCCAACCTTTTAAAGAAGGAAAAAATAGAAAGAAAGACATTTTTTCAATTTAGAATTGAGAAATTTTATAATATTCTCATCTTAGATTAGTTGCTTCTATCGAAAGAGATCATCTTAGAAAGAATGTAAGATAATAATAAACAAGAGAAGAATGATGATCGAAATGCTCTTTATACAAGTAAATACTAAGTGAAAGATAATGGATGAAAAGACGGCGAAATAAGTTGAGAGAATAATGATTAATGATGAAGCGTCTCAAAAGTACAAAATGCTTTATGAACTGATAGTCATTAATCATTGAACTACTTTGATCAGAATCTTCATTTAAAATCATATGATATTCTGATAATTAACAAATATTTTATAAATTACACACACAAAAAAAAGAATGATGATTGAAATGCTTTTTATATACGTAAATAATAACTAAAAAAAAGATGAAGAGAGAACGAAAAAAGTTGAGAGAAGAATGATTGATGATAAAGAGTCTAATAAGTACAAAGTGCTTAGTAAACTGATAGTTACTATTCTTTGAATTACTTTGATCTGAATCTTCATTTAAAATCATATGATATTCTGATAATTGACAAATATTATACCAATTACAAATTACACAAACATAAAATAAAATAATGCAAAAGTCAAACATTGAAAAGAAAATGCAAAATAATTTGTCATCCGGCCAACTTAACCAATGGACAAGTGCATATATCTAATTTCTCTTAGTAGTCTTTAATTTTTTAGTGGTTTAATATTTTGGAATTTACCACATAATTAACAAAATAGACCAATTAAAAACAATTCTTAGTTCCCTATAAATGTGTTAATCAATGTGATTATCATAATCCACACTTAATTACTCTAATTGAGAAATTTAGTTTCATATGGCTAAATCTCAAATTTTCTCTATGGTGCTTTTCTTCTTCCTCCTCCTCCTTGCTTCAAAGGGTAAGTAAAACAGGTTAATATTTTATTTGTACTATTATAGAGGAAATAGATAAATATGAAATATTTAGATTCTAATTGAGGTTGTAAAGCAAAATATGTAATCATCTTATAGAAAAAAAATATACCTTTTTTTTTTACTTAATTATATTCACAACATACCTCTCGTGCACAGTGACGGAGCCAAGATTGTCACTAAGGGGGTTCAAAATCTAAAAAAGTAATCATATGAGCTAGTCGAAGGAGGTTTAACATCTATACTATATATATGTAAATTGTATAATATGAGCTAGTCGAAGGAGGTTTAACATCTATACTATATATATGTAAATTGTATAATTTTTCGTTGAAGGGGGTTCAAATGAAATCCACGAAGAGGTAGCTCTACCCCTGCTCGTGCGCGAAGATAGAGTATTACTAATTAAGCGTTCAGATGAATATAATAACTTTTACTTAGACTCTGTATTTATATTTAAAAAATTAAATAATAAATCACGTAACTTAGACGATTCAGAATCTATAAACTATAGATCCTAAGTTATTAAATAAGTGGATTTAATTCTTGATTTTTTTTTTATTTTTTTTTAAAGAGTTAACAAGTGCGGAAGGTCAAGATTGCAAAAGATATAGTGGTACATTTGGAGGGCCTTGTTTTATGGTAAGGTTTGGTGAATGTAATAACAAGTGCACCAAATTAGAAGGAGCTCTGCGTGGAGAATGTGAGAGCTGGAAGTGTTATTGCATCTTTTGTTGACGAAAATAACAGCTCGATGTATAAAGTATTTTGTGTTAATAGAGTCTGGAAAAGAACTTTTCTCGATCAATAATATAATTATGCATTTAGTTGTTTGGCTAAAAACGTAAAGACAATCATTTTGTAAGTGTTATGCGTCTGTTGTTGAACCCCAAAAAAAAAAACTGTGGAATAACAATATTAAATAAGTTTCTGCTCTTAAAGATGATATTTTTGAAATGAGGATTTTTCGAAGACAGATTCTCGATCTTTATAAGATAGTGATAAAGTATGTGTACTTTTTACTCTCTCCAGACCCCGCTTGTATCACTGAGTATGTTATTGTTTTTATACATTACAACATATAGTATATATAATTTTTTTTGTACTAATTATCTCGTGTTCGAATTTTATTGATGTAGTTAATCTAAATTTATAAAGGCGGATTTAGATTTTGAAGTTTATGCGTCCGAAGAAACATGTTATTTGGCCAACTCAACCAAAAGACAAGTGCATATATCCAACTTACCTTAGTAATCTTCAATTTATTGTAATATCATGGTTGCAGGCAAATCAAGTTGTGAAATATTAAGGTGGGGTAAATCTCAAATTTTATCCTTGCTGATTTCTTGTTTCCTCCTCCTAAGGAAGAGTAGATAATCATCGCTTTGATTCTAAATTTTGTGTGAATGCAAAATACTTTATGGATCGAGTTGGCTCTTTAATACCCTTTCTTAAGTCTTTTTTTTTTATATATAACCACATCATAGTGCTCAATTTACTCTTATAGCCCAGAAAGAAGCTAGCTCTTCGAAAAGGAAAGGGTAGAAAAAGAATTTGATATATTTCTAAAACAACAAACTTTAAAAGAAGAGTCGTTAAATGACAACTTAGACAAATCTCACCTCGGAAAAAGAATGGTTAATCTTCTCTGTATTGTTCCAATAAATTGAGTGTCCCCAAAGGAAGGAAAGAATTTCTCTTATCAAAAAAAGATCTTTTGTTGCCTAAATAAAGAATCAAATTACTTTAAGTTTGCCCAATGTTATAAGGGGGGTTGGAGGTAACTAGTCTTGAACTTTTGATCTCGCTTATCCAACGTTAAAATTTCATGTTCAAGCAAGTCTTGACTTTTGACGACCCCTACCTACCTTCAAGGTCAAAAGTCAAAACTTGCCGAGTAGTTCAAGACTATCATAGGCAAGCTAGGTTTGGTCAAAAGTTCAAGGCCGCCCATTTCCAAGATCATTGGGTATAATTTCCTGAACCATATCTTATACATGAAATATTACGACAACGGAAAAAATACTCGATAAGCTAGGACAAAAACAGCTAATGATCATAACATATAAACAGGAACAAGTAACTGAAAACAAAGCTTACTTTGAGACTACTAAGAATCTGCTTGAAAATCTCAGTACTTATACATGACAATATTTGATACAACAATGACTACAAATGGTACCACATAAAATGGAAGGTCCTATGGAAGATCAATGGCTAAAAGAAGTTGAATGTCAAGCTAAATATCTTACCGGTCAAAGACTGTCGAAGATGCACAAGATTTCCAAATGTCTGCAAAATAATCTGCACAAGATACATAGATGAAGTTGTCTTCATAACTATCTAGTCGAAAAGCCCCTCATCATGCCAGATATCAACTAAAAAGTCCACCATCTCCTGTGAAATCCAGAAACTAATCCGATTAATACCAGCACTAGCTAAAAGATATCATTCTTATGAAACAGCAAAGAAGCAGACTTCTGATAGAATAATATAAATTTCAAGATTTGCTTACAGCTAATGGAATTCGCTCGGAGAAAGGGTCGGTTGTGGAGAGCAAGTCTTCGTACGTTGTTGACCAACTGCATGAGCAATTTGTAGAGCTTTCAGTCTAGTGGTGAGAAATATGAACAGAAATGACAAGGGGTTTTGATCAAACATGTTTACTTAATTTTTTGGCATACAATCAACCCCAAGTGGTTCGACCCTTCCCCGGATGCATGCACAGCACTCCCCCAATCCCCTTTTTTATGACTGAGGTAGGCCGATCCTTAGAACCAACCATAGCATTCAGCACTAGGGAAAAATGGGTTCACCCCTCTAACCATTATTGCCAAATATGGGACCACCGCGCTCCCCTTTATTGCCAAAATATGCTTATATCATGTACTAGGAATACAACAAAACAAGTCTAAAAGCCTAGTGAAACTTCTCAAGATTGATACTCTAACGGAACTTTGTATTTACCCTCATCCAGTCTCAATCATTCTCTATCCAAACTTCAGCATTAAAGGCTCTTGAACTATAAATTCAAGGTTCCTGGCCTCAGATCATCCCTTAAACTATGCTAAATTAAACTATTAACCGCAGAGACATTTTTGAACCAAACTATTAACGGAGGACATTTTTGTTCAATTAAGCATAGTTGGACATTTTTTACCCTTTCCCATAGTTTCTTTATCCCTTGAAAGACCATTTAGAATACTAGTATTTTGGATCACTGGCCATGATAAACTTGTTCATGCTACAAGGATTACGTTCTGTTAATAGACCACGTATTTGCACTCGCATACAAAATTGAGATGTATGTTGTATGTGAGTGCAATAGAATATACGCATTTCTTGATGGTCAAGCACAGTGGAAAAGGTGCAAAAATCTCAGCACCTGTAACAAATAGAGTATGTTCTGTTGGCCATTTTAAGACGCAGAAATGTGTGCATGCAATATCCATTTCATGCCCTGCATGCGAACTTAATTCCTCTAAGAGAAAACAGAGGAAAGCAGTCAAGATTGAGAAATAACAACTGCATCAAATCATATGGCTGTGCCAATAACAGAAGCTGTGCAACATCAAGTACATTAAATCTCTACCTCCCTAGCTTGTTAACCTTTCCTGATGCATTACAGCTCGTATTTGACTAAAATAAGATTCAAGTTTTGGTAACAGATAAAAAGTTCAATGCTCACTAGTCACTTAGCACATATGAAGTGGATTTCTGTAGTTTCTTATCATATATTTCCTTAGTCTTTCCCATTGTCGGATAGCTATTTATATGTTCATTACTTTTTCTAAGTGCATAGCCACTGAACCACCTCTATATGAAATTGCTGACAGTTAAACTGAACATCATACTACAGAAGGTAACTTGACAAAGTTTAGGTTCAGAGAGTTGGAAGATTTTGTTGCTACCTCATTCAATGAGGGTTAGAGAATCAAGTATAAGTTATCTTCATCTGTGGAGTAAAGATCAAGAAATCCATTCATCATTGTATCGCTGACAATCAAGGATTTCTCTAAGGCACTACCAAGGACACTGAGAACTTCAGATCTCATCTAGAAACAATAACAACATACCTGGTCTAATCCCACAAGTGGCATTTGAGAAGGATATAGTGATCGCAGACTTTACCCCTACCTGGGGAGGTAGAGAGACAGATCGAAAGAGAAATAACTGAAGTGAAGGGATCATGGCAAATTAGAAAGCATGACAAAGCATTCTGAACTAAGGAACAGTAACTACACCAAAAAGGCACACAAGAGACAGGAGATCGTAACAAAGTCGATGGACAAGAAACTATAGGCACCAGGAGAAATACTATGACTACTAGAACATGAAACATAAATGGGGACTCTTCTGAAGTTGAGAAGTATTACCTTATAATTGGATCCTTCGGCATACTTTCCGACTTCCTTGTTACTTGTCCAACCCATTTTCTTCTATTCTCATGCCATGCAATAGCAGCTGTACCACAAACAACTATACTATTTTAGTAGCAGACAACCAATCACAATGTCTAGCCTCCTACAGTTTGATGCCCTTTGCCCTTGAAGCCACCAATAATAGAAAGTCCACTTTTTATGTAAAAGAAGTTTTAGCCAATCAGAGCATACAAGTTGCTCATTTCTATTGAGTGTGTTAAGGTACAAATTTGACGGTGTGAGAATATAAACAAGGAAGAGAAGAATCTCAAAGGACGGTAACTGCTCTGGCGAATGAAGTTTTTGTGCTCAAGTGTATCATCTTCTTCTATAAATCCTGGGACATCAAACTGATAGGAAGCTGGTTAAAGTAGGAATTATTTCTTTCAATATAAAGAACAAGAAGTCTACTGATGACCTCAATCCACTTGCAAATGGAAGATCTCGTTTTAAGAAAATGGAGTCAGGAGAGCTATGTTCATGTAAAAATGCATGCGGAGACAAAGTGGAGACAACTTGTCTTGTCCTTACATGTGCTGGAGAATGGCAGATTAATTAGATACAGACTTCTATCAAGTGCATATCCCGCTGCAGCGACTAAGTTAACGCATTATGTAAACAGACATTGCTCTCTGAAACCCTATTTCTTGTATCTCTTCCTTTCAGTGTCTGTCAATAGTTAATTGCTTAAGTTATGACAAATGGACTAAAACAAGGTGAACCTTTTGTGGTTGACGGAAGAGACCAAACGGACCGAGTGATTGAGACAAATGTTAGAACAGGTTTTCCTCACTCACAAAAAAAAAAACGAATCTAGTCAAGATTGTTTTCTTAAAGTCATTCTGAGCTATAGCATAAATAAAGCATGTTCACCAACAAGTAGAACTCCTTGACTAATATAAGACATTTAGAAGTCGAGACTCTTTCCTTAAAGTCGGCCTAAGACATAGCCTGTGCAGAGCATGTTCACCAACAAATGAAACTCCTTAACTAATACAAACATTTTTGCCTTGATCAGTTGAAGAGATTTGTTTTCTAAATTCTCAAAAGGATCAGAAAACAAACCGTGATTGACAAATGCAGCAGGACTTTTGTTAGTTTCTGGAGGCTTCTTTGTTTCTCTTGTAGATGTGTATCTTTCTACAGGCAGCTTCTCAATAAAACATGAATTTCCAGTATCTACTTCCATTGCCTCCGGAACTGAAAAATCATTCCCTTCCCGGATGATAAAGAAGTAATTGCCAACCTGCTCATTTATTAAAAGGACTCTTTGAGATAACGTCAGAAGGTACTAGATATGAATTGCTGATAAGTCATGCACAGAATCATATTCTGAATAAACCATACTGTAAAATGCAACAAAAATGATTCTTGTTGCAGAAAAATATGGATTATACCAAGTAAAAGCACAAAAAGGAGTATTATGTTAAGAAACCATGTAAAGACACTATATACTTTTACATTCTTTTGCATATTGAAATGCAATGAAATATCAATTGCTTCTGCTCAAAACCAATTTTATATTTTAATTTTGTTCACCACTTTGATTTACATATATTTTAGTTTTGTTCACCACTTTGATTTACATGAAGAAGGATCAATTATCACTTAAAGCCTTGCGGAATGTAGACCAATTTATTTCAACTTAGAGGAAGTTTTAATCTGAATCATTCACATCCCGCCCCATCAGAGTATCTGTTTGTTTCTTTTTCCTTTTACGACCAATTATTTTCTCTTCATTTAATAATTTCTGCAAATGTAATCTTCCAGCCTCGACCAAACAACTATTACCACCATTGATCACCATCTCTAGCCGACACCACAACCACCATTACACACCTATGACCACACACCCATCACCGACCACTATCATACAACCACAACCATCACTCCAGCAAGCACTACCACACAACCATAACCTAGCCACTGTCATCACCTCGAAATAATCACCATCGGCCACCACCATGGCCAAGCTACCACCACCATGGCCAAGCTACCACCACCACTAACATTTATAGATTCTTATCAAAAAACCATCCTGTAACACAATGCAAATTAAGATTTTCTTTAATATTTTGTCAACATATTATTTAATTATTACTTACTTAAATTTACTTCTTCAGCTGAGGTCTAGTAGGAACAATCGCTACCCCACAAAGGCAGGGGTAAGGCCTGCATTACACCCCAACCTCCCCAGGTCATTTGTAGAATTACAGTGTGTATGTTGTTCTTGTTTGAACTTAAAAGTACAAATTTTTAGTTAAAATTAAATGATACACTTCAAGATGCCGAAAAAACAGCTGTATTGACCATCAAATGTTCATAATTAAATAAACATCTCAATGATCAAACGCGTGTGTTCTGATTCAAACATCTTAATCATGAGCGAGAAACAGTTTTAGCTCTGCCAGGGGCAGCAAGACCTAGTGTGTTATCTTTTCCAGCATCAAATACAAGTAATAACTAGACTATGGAGATGTTAGATTCGATGTTCCATAGACTACTAATCATGAGTTAGAGACAATCCAGTCGGTTTGAGCTTCTAATCCGGCAACATTGACATCCTTAAATAATTTACAATTGTTATCTTTTTCAACATAGAACAATCAAATCGATATCCTTTAATGATCTACGATAGTTACCTTTTCGATGCAGAACAGAACTTCGCAAATGCCCTAGCTTGATCGCACCGCCATCCTGCAAAACGTTGTCATCTAGACCAAACAAGTGAAAAAACATCAATTCTTTATATAGATAATCTAAACATAAAACAAAAACATTAAATGTTCCTATTATCCACTAGTTACACTATGTTGCATCCAAATGAACTCAAAATCAAAAGAACAAACTCATATAAATCCTTTTTATAGTACCAAATCTTCACAAGAAAAGGCTTTTCTTAGTAGATCACTCGAAACTTCACCTTGCCGCTAAGGGTTCAATTCCACACCTTGTAATCCCCTTGTGCTGCCCCAATTTAGGAAGGGGAAAAAAGTCTTTACTAAAATTATACAGCTAAAACACAATTTTACTTCCCATTTCAGCTGCCAAAAACTAAAAGAAATTCTTCTAAGCTTGAAAAATCTTTACAGACAAGCAAATTCAGTTTCTACTCAATTCATCTTACCTTGAATATATAAAACAAGAAAAATTAGAAATCCTACAACGATTTTAATCAAACAACAAAAACCCCATTTAAACCCACAACTCTATGAGTGTATCCAAAGCCGCAGAGTCAGAATTTTCGCTAAGGGGTTCGAATTATCAAGTAGTAAACACATAAAAATCCTGAAAAGATCAAACCTTTACTATATATACATAAAAAATTATTTTAACCTAAATATCAATGTAATTTTCATATCCCCTCGATCCTACCTAACTCCGACAAACAAATGGCATCATCTGGACAATCATACATCAATGCAACACAACAAGTGCATGCAAATATCACCAAAATCCCACAAGTGGGGTGACCAAAACATAACAAAAAATATATAAACTAAAAAAATATATAAAAAATAAAAAAATAATCAAACAAAGCAAAAGAAAAAAAAGGAAAAATAGAGAATAATAAGTACCTTTTTCCTGCTGTGGAGACACCCAAGAGAAAGGGGAGGAAAAAGAAAGAGAGAAATGAAGAGGCTAAGTGGGTATTTATAGATAAAGTTCTCTTTAAAGGGTACCCACAAAGGAATTAAAATAGTACTCATTATATTGACTTTTATTATTTATGTGGATAATCTGGTGTTCACGCGAACTTAATAATTTTTATATTAAAAATTTATGATTATTTATCTGTAAATTTAATTAATATTATACCACTTTATTTATTTTATATTATTTTTAAAATTTATTTTAAGAAAATATTTTTTTATTTTAAAAAGAATGATCTATTTGATTTGGCACAAAATTTAAGAAAAATAAAGAAGTTATTTTGATTTTATAGTTATAAATTAAAGTTATGTCAAATATATTAAATATTATTTAATCTTGTGTCTTTGAATATATCACGTAGCAAGTTAAAATTGAAATGTTATCAATAAAGGAAAGAAGTCATTATTTTTTAATGACTAAAACAAATAGATCATTTTTCTTAAATAAGGAGAGTATTTTTATTTTGTAGTAACTTTTTAATTCAAGTATTATCCATTTTCTTAGAGTCTATTTGAATGAATTTTTTAATTTATTTTTATTATTTTATCCAAACATTATAATTTATTTAAAAAAATCAGAGATAAGTCAATTCAATCAAACAAAAGTTTTTAGTCAATAAGTCCTCCTATCTTAAATAAAATTCTTCTATGAATTTGAATTAATCAAATCCAAAAATAAATATCAGATAATGATAATAACAATAACATATTTAGTGAGATCTTATAAGTGGGGTTTGAAGATGATAAAATATACGTGAATCTTATCATAATTTTATAAAAAAAAATTATATTTAAAAAAATTTTAAATTTAAATATATTAATCTTAAAAATAAAAAATATCGATTACGAGAAAAACAATTAGAGTAGAAAACAATCGGTAGGATCATGTTTTTCAGATCTATTCTATCATTTTCTATATGACGTGGCTTTTTTTTTTTTTGTCTTTATCAGCAGATAAAACTATGTGTTGAGTGAATTGACCAAAAAGACCCTGCACCAACTCTTTTGATAAGGATACTTGTGTCTTTTCATTTTTGTTGTGATTTGGAATTTTGGAATGAAATATAAAATAGAATCTAATTGGATCTATGGTGGGGAGGGCATATAAAAAAAGATTTGTGGGTTTTAAATTGATATGAGTCATGTCAACAAAAAGTGTAAGGAAATAGTATTGAAAAAGATTAAATATTTAATGTTTTTTCAAAAAAAAAAATATTATGGTAAGTGTTTGAATTCATTTAGAATAAATTTTATACTCCATCTTTCCTATTTTTTCTGACATCTTTGACTTGACATAGTATTTAAAACAAATAAGATTTTTGAAACTTGTGGCGTAAAATCATTCTAAAAATATTTTATGGTTGAGATTCATTTCATTAAAAGAAGAGAATTTTAAAATTAAAATTTTTTCAATTAGAATAAGATGATATTTTTTTGGGATAAACTAAAAAGGAAAGGGTGTCACATTAAATGAAAAAAAAGTAGTATAATTGTTATATATTAATAATATAAATATCGAATAGTTTTATCTATTAAATTTTAAATAATTGAAAAAAATATTATTCTCTCTTAAGATTTGAAAATGCCACATATTTAGTTGCAAAAATTTTAATTGGGTTAAATTTAAATAAATGGAGGTGAATAATGTAGATTTTAACTTGAGATTAAGAGGTAAGGTTTCTTTTTTTTTCAATCCATTTTCATTGAGATTTAACTAAATAAATTGAGGAGAAAGTATATGTCACCTCAAGAAATCAAGAAACAACAAATATTGTTAGTCGTTGTAGGAAAAATTACGCAAATAAGTAAATATATGTTAGTTAATTAATTAGTATATTTATATTTTAAATTAATTATAACTCACAACAAATATCTAATTATAATTAGAGTTTAAATTTTGTATAATTCACACGATTTATACAAACTTGTGCACGATTATACAAAGGTCGTGTGCAAATCAAATTGTATAGTGAAATATATAAACACTGTAAATTGTATAAAGAATTATATAAATATTATGCACGAATTATATAACAAGATATACAACACCATACAAAAACTACGAATTATACAAACATGTATAAAAATTGTATGAGTCTCTCTACTTCAATGAGGTAGCGGTAAGGTCTGCGTACGATCTACCCTCCCCAGACCCCACTTGTGGGATATCACTG
>JAOTQR010000007.1:2922663-2932773 GCA_025774065.1 Solanum ossicruentum | reverse complement strand
GGGGGGGCGGGGGGGGGGGTGGGGGGCGGGGGGTGCGGTGGGGGGCGCGGGGGGGGGGGGGGGCCGGGGGGGGGGGGAGGGGGGGGGGGGGGAGAGGGGGAGGGGGGGGAATATGCTTTTCATTCTTTCTTTAGCATTGTATCTTGGCTTCTTCCCGCATTGTTTTCTTTTTTTAAACCCGCTTTTAGTTGAGCCAATGGTCCATCGGAAACAACCTATCTATCTCCCAAGGTAAGCTCTGGGTACATAGTACTCTTCCGAGACCCCATTTGTAAGATTACTCGGGGTATGCTGTTGTTGATTATCTTAATGAAGAATAGCTAGTACCTATAAATAATTTTGAAGCTCTGTGTGTGCAGAGAAATAGCCAGGATGCTGGCAGATGACCAGAAAAAACGAGTTGTTATTGTTGATACATCGAATGAGATCGGAGGCGATGGAGATGTTCCTCATTCAGGTATTGGTTGTGCAAGAAGGATGCAAGTTCCAAATGTTAATCTGCAGCATAATGTGAGCAGTGAACTGAAATTCGATTTTGTTCTCCTGCATCTCTTATAACCTCTGAACCGCAATCTAATTTCTCGCTTTGTCTCCCTTACTTGAGCAGGTAATGATTGAAGCAGTTGAAAACCATATGCCCCAAACCATCATCATAGATGAAATAGGGACAGAACTTGAAGCATTGGCTGCTAGTACAATTGCTCAGAGAGGAGTACAGCTTGTTGGGACTGCTCATGGAAGTACAATTGAGAGTATAATTAAAAATCCATCTTTACAGATGCTTGTTGGTGGCATAGAGGTGTTGAATCCTGTTCCCCTTCATTCTCGATTATGTGTTGTCCTCTGCTTTATAATTTGTAATACATGTAAACAGTATGTTAAGTTTGAACTTTTTTTAACGTTTCTCAGAACAATGTTTAGTCAGATTTTTACAGGGAACATTTTTCATCTAGTTCTAATGTGTTATGTTTGTTTGTTTTCACTTCGAATCAGAGTGTTACTCTTGGTGATGAGGAAGCAAGGAAGAGGAAAGTGCAGAAAACGATTCTTGAAAGGAAAGGCCCTCCAACCTTTACATGTGCTGTTGAGATGATATCAAGAACTCAATGTCGTGTTCACCATAGACTAGATTTAACAGTAGATGCTTTATTAGCAGGTACATTAGAGTTTGCTTTCCCACCCTATCAGAATTTTTTGACATTGTGAAATATCTGGATTACGTTCAGCAGCTGATATTAGGTTCTATATTTAATCTTTTTGTGGATGCAGGAAAATCTCCTTTGTTTGAGATGCGGGGATTGGAGAGCGAAGCTGAAAATTCAATTGAGCCTTCTCTGTTCACTCCAGAGGACCAAGTTAATGACTTTGAGCTAACTGATAAAGTGGAAAAGAAAGACAAAATGGAGTCTGATAGGGAGTATGTAAAAAAGAAAGTTAAAGTGGTGTCTGATATGGAGTATGTAAAAGAGAAAGATAAGGTGGACTTTTATATGGAGTATGTAATAAAGAAAGATAAAGTAGAGTCTGATAGGGAGTACGTAAAAAAGAAAGATAAAGTAGAATATGTAGATTATAGTTGTATGCAATCCAACAAGGAAGACAAGGAGGTAAAATTTGAGTCAGATGATGAAGACGATGATCATCCCAATTCCAAGAAATCGGGCACTAATGGATATGCAAAGAAAAGGACCTCTCCTGTGTATGTTTATACTTATAAGGTACGTTTCTGATTCTGTCTAGGCTACTATCATTTGGAGGGCTACATATACTGCCATATTTCTGTTTGCTTTTCTGTCTCCGGAACATACTTTGTATGGGGATACTGGAGAAATTACTTTGAAGTATATATTTTCATAACTTGGATGCATATTATCTGTTAGTGAAATGAAACTTAAAGATGTGTTTATTATGCAAACGGGTATGAATTTTCATGAAGTTATGATGCATTGTTGGGATTCATGGAAGCAAAATACCTCCTCATACTGTGCATACTTGACATTGACGTGTAGATTGGATAATAATTTTTTCTGGCTTATTGTAGATTCAAGAAGCTGATCTATTGCAAGTTGCAACTGTTATGGGGCTAGAGGAAGAAGTTGAAGTAACGGATGATATTGGTATTGCAGATGCTATTCTAGCATCTAGTGCTGAAATGCAGCAGAATCCTTGGATTCGTAGCGTTGCCAAATTTCATCAAGTGCCTGTCTTTGTTGTAAAGGTATCCCTAATGCCTGCTACTTACATATTTGTTTGTTTTGGGTCAGTCACATTTGTTGTTTTCCGAGAGCTCCCATTTTTATCTCTTTGGCTGAGGAAGGACTCTATTTATCTTTTTTCCTTGCTCTAGATAAGCTGTGAATATTAAATTACCATTTCTTTGCTTATTATGCAGTCAAATACCATGGCACAGATGGTGAAGGCTATCCGTATGATTCTTGGAATTGATTCTCTTCACTTGAAACAGCCATTAAAAGATTCATTCAATATTGAAATTCAAGATGATGCACCGAAAAGGAGACCTACATTGGAGGAGATTGATGCCTTAGAGGTTTGCCTCTTTAATTTCCAGGATATATGTTTGTTAGTAAATCAGTGGCATTTCTAAGGGAGATATTATCTGTTTATTTTTAATCTATCTCTGACTTCTATAAGAGGGAAATAGTAATATATTGGTGGATGGTCATCATAAACAAAATTTTAACTTGATCGAAATATGCATGATGATCACAACCAAAGAAGTTGGTTCCTCACATTAGAAAATTGATGGAATGAACATTTCTCTGTCTCGTGATAGGAGGTCCGCCTTGCAATTGAGTATATCGTCATACCTGGTGGCGAGGCTGTTGAACTTCTCCCAAGGCGCTCTGAGATAGTTGCCCAACAACTCAAGCTTGTCGAGAGTTATCAGCTGGCTGCAGAAAATTCAGGTACTGAATCAAACCCAAGACTGCAAATCCTTCCACAGAAGCTATACCGAAAGACTTCTGTAAAGACCTTGAGATCCAGTTCAAGTCAGAATAGCACAGATTCCGACTCAGGGATTGGTAAGAACGGAGGCACTGGTGTTGCTCGGCTGCCTTTCTTGCCTGAATAATTCAGATAAGTTCCTTTGCCGCTGATTCACCCTTTGTTGAACATGTCAAAGTCAATGTACAGTGATGTATATCTGTATCTAAACCCCTGTTGATTCCATCGTTTGGTCTTATTCTTTTTGTCGGAGTGTTGTCAACTTATTAACTCCTTGCCAAAAACTTCAATACACTGTACAGTGATGTAAATCCTCCAAATGAATGAAATTTAGTACTTGACACTCATTCTATTAAAGTAAAACAACATTTGAAGCAAAATATAGGAGTTCCACTATACTATATTGTTCATTGAAGTATGTGTGCTTGTATCTTCTATCATGCTATGAAAATGGACCTTGAGCCGCTCATGAGGTGAGAATTGTTCAAGATTATATAAAAGAGACTACAATTCGAACCCTCAACGAGAGCGGGACGTTAGCTCTCTTCCACCCTGAAATATATGGTTCATTATATTGTGATGGTGAAGCTGGTGATATTTTCAGCACCTTTGTCCATCAATTGTGCTTGTAATTCCTTCTCTGGAAGCTCTCATATATTGTATTGGATTTGTGTATTAGTGCAGAATTTCTGGCAGAAATGCAAGGAAAGGCTGCGTAGAATAGACTCTTATGGTCGGGCCTTTCTCCAGACCCTATGCATAACGGGAACTTTAGTTCACCAAGCTTGTCATTTATTCTTCTCTTCAATTTATTCAATAAATTTAGTATGTATACCTTTTAGCATATGCAGAGAAAATTTGGCTTGTCCTCAACTTAATTGTATATCTTTTGGAGATAGCGGCAAGTATCTCGTGGAATCAGTTGAGGTAACTTGATCTGACTACTACTAACATATTCAGTGTATTCCCACATGCGGAAACTAGGGAAGGTAGAGTATACACAGATCTTATCGCTACATCGTGAAGATTCAAAGGTTGTTTTTGTAAGATCCTTGGCTCAAGTATCTTTCAAAATGCTTTGAAAAAGACATTTACAAATCCTAATTTTTATATCCGAGATCGAATTAATATATTCAGATTACTGAATTAATGTCTCTGAATTGTCATATTTTTTAAGAGATTTCTGTAAATTGAAAAAAAAAGAGAAAAATAATAATCAACTATTTACACTATGATTTAGGTAAATTCTCTGTAAGCCCACCCCCGAAACCCACAACCCAATGAAAAAGGATCTTTACACAAATAGTCATACTCAGACTTATGTATTATTTATTTTTTCTAGTTGGTATATATAAATTATTCATATATTATACATGAACAAACACATATTACATTTAAATTAAACATATTATACATTTGTCAACTATTTTTAGTTTAATCAACTTAGTGAACGATTATTTAGATTAATTCTCTTTTTAAAAAATATGATTTATATTCTTCTTTCTTGTTTGCTATGGTATTTCTTAATAAATTTTCATGCAAATAAGAGTTAAGAATTCTACTCATTATATAATTTTTAGTGACTTTCAATAAATTCTGTATCACTTATTATCAGTAGCCAAATTACTACTAATATCATTTTTAAAAAGAGGAAAGATATAATTATACTCACTGAAATATCATAATCTTTGACTCATTTGTTATGTAACATTTTTTATTCCTTTATATGTTACAAGTCATGGCAAGACAATTTACAATAATCTCTCAAAATTATTTATAAATGGCAAAAATTTCAGTCTACTCTTCATGTGTCCTCCTTGTCATTGTGTATCTAGTTGGTTTGTGCATTAAAACTCTCCTATTTTATTTTAAAATTATTTTCTTTCATGTTTTATCTATTTATTTTATTATTAATGTGGTTATTATTCTGTATTTGTTCAATCCTGAATGTGTCAAATTAAGGGTGTTAAACAGGCTAGTCGATCTAGATTGTTGTGGTTAGAAAACGAGAAATTTTGAGGAATGATTGTAGTTTGAATTTAATTAGAGCTCTCTAGTTATACTTTGCTTAATTGCGATTCATAGTTACATGTTTGGGATAGTAAGGAGGAGAGAGATAGAGACAGACGAATGAAACTTGGGAGAGAGAGGTTGAATTCGTTGTATTTGATTGTATCACGAATACAATTGATACAACTGATTTGTATCAATAGATACAAGAGTAGCAAAAACATTTGTATTAGGCGGCTATATGTTAAAGGAGGAGAAAAACTAGAGAGATTGAGAGAGGAGGCAGAGAGGCGAGTGAGATATGAGAGAATAGAGAGAATGAGTACACGTGTATTTGTTGTATCACGAATATAAATACAGTTGATGTAAAATACAAATATAATTGTTAGAATACAATCTATATAAAATACAAATCTCTCACTTATATTTGATTGAACAAAGTTAATTAGTGTAAGTTTAATAGAGAGGATGAATACATATTAGTAGAATACAAATTGTCTTAATACAGTTAATACAAAGTACATATACAAAATATTAATACAGTTGATACGAAATACAAATATAATTGATATAGAATACGAATACTTACACTAGGAAATAATTGTATGATTTCAAATAAAGGTTGTATATCAACTTTTTTGGCATATAATTACTCGTCAGGAGCATTTTTAGAGTTCAGAGTTGGTATAATTCGCTATATAATTATATTCTCGCACAACTTTTGTATAATCGCGCACAATGTTTGTATAAATCGCACGAATTATACAAAACTCAAACTGTAAGTGCAAATAGATATTTGCTACGAACCGTAGTTAATTAAATCTGCAACTATATTAACTAATTAATTGATATATATTTACTTATTCACGTAATTTTTTGCAGTCATCGATCCAACGATGTCCCAAAATGAGCAAGTTAAGGCTAAGGAATGCAGTGCCCAACTTGACAACGTACCATGTACAAAGAACGATGATTGTGGGCCTATCTGCTTGGCAAACATATAAAGATCAATTATATTTTGCAGCTTGTATGCAGAAACCACCTGATCTTCATCTTATTTGTGTTTGTTCATACTATTGTTAAGAACATGTAATAAAATATTTAGTACTTAAAAAACATTCAATGAAATATTGTGTTGAAAAAAATCTCACCGTTCCTAACGGTCCAGTCCGCTAGTGATATTGTCTGCTAGGTAAGGATTGTTTTACTTATATACCCAACAACTCTCTTATATTTTTGTTGATGTAGGACTTATCATCTCAAGATAAGTTATTACATCATATTGAATGAAATATTGTGTTAAAAAATGAATAATTTAAACACTTCAATAGGAGTTGAGATATTCAATTGGAGCAAAATATAATTCGAGTATTTGGATGAAATATTTTATAAATTTAATTGGCTAGTTATATAATATATTGTTTTTGCTTACTTATCGAATACTAGGAAATAAATAAGATTTTTTTAAAAGAAAATAAATTTAAGAAATTTTCTTTCATATCAAACACAACTATATTGCTTGTATTTTAGTATGAATGAACTTTGGATTATATATGAATGATATGACATAATCTTACGTGACTATCAACCCCCCATCCCCAAGAAAAGAAAATAGAAAAACAGAAGAAAGTATTATTTGCTTTTTTTGATTCGGTATATATAAATATTATATATAATATATATTTTTTTCTATTTTACGTGGTACCCTTTTGTTTTTGTTCTGTTTCGAAAAGAATGTGTATTTATTCTAATTGGAAATAATTTATCTTAAAAATTCTCTTTTTATCCCTAATAAAATGATTCTCAGCCCATAAATATCTAAGAATGATTTTAGAGCACAAGTTTTAAAAGTCTTGCTTTTTTCTTAAATACCGTGTCAAGTCAAAGAGTGTCACATAAAATGGGATGGAAGGAATAATATAAATATTATACATGAATTCTGCATATATTATATATTTGTCAATTATTTTAAATTTAATTAATTTATTAGATAATTATTTTGATTAATTCTTTTAAAAATAAATAAATATATGATTTATAATTTTTTTTCTTGTTTGTAAGCATCAATGATCTATGCTACTAAGTTTAATAGACTAACAATCCATCTCATCCCAACATCTATCTTATGTTTTTGTTAACTAGAACTTCTCATCTCAAAATAAATTATTGAATGAAATATTGTGTTGAAAGAAATCTCACTGTTTCTAACGGTCCAGTCCACTAGTGAGTGTCTGGATGAAATATTTAATAAATTTAATTGGCTAGTTATATAATAAATTATTTTTATTTACTTACCAAATACTAGAAAATAAATAAGATTTTTTTAAAAAAAAATTAAGAAATTTTCTTCATATCAAACACAACTATATTGCTTGTATTTTAATATGAATGAAGGAGCGTTGGATTATATATATATATGATATGACATAATCTTACGTGACTATCAACCCCCCAACTCCCAACCACCACCCAAGAAAGAGAAAATAGAAAAACAGAAGAATATATTATTTGCTTTTTTTTTTTTTTTCATTCGGTATATATAAATATTATATATAATACTTATTTTTTCCTATTTTACGTGGTATTTTTTCTTTTTTGCTCCGTCCCAAAAAAAATATTATTTTATTCTAATTAAAAACAATTATCTTAAAAACTCTCTTTTTATCCTTAATAAAATGATTCTCAGTCACACGAATATCTAAGAACGATTTTAGACCACAAATTTTAAAAGTTTTACTTTTTTCTTAAATACTGTGTCAAGTCAAAGAGTGTAACATAAAATGAGATGGAGGGAATATTATTCATGAATTCTGCATATATTATATATTTGTCAATTATTTTAAATTTAATTAATTTATTAGATAATTATTTTGATTAATTCTTTTAAAAATAAATAAATATATGATTTATATTTTTTTTCTTGTTTGTAAGCATCAATGATCTATGCTACTAAGTTTAACAGACTAACAATCCATCAAACTTTATGAGATTTCTTAATAAATTTTCAGGTAAATAAGAGTTAAACAGTTTTATTCATTATATAATTTTTATTGACTTTTCATCAAATTCAATTATTCATTACTTGTTGTTTTATTTTAGTACTCCCTTCGTTCTTTTTAGTTATCTTTTTTTTTAGATCTAAACAATATGTACTGTTACTAATATTTTAAGATATATTTTAAAAATCATATTGATATAAAAAAAATATAATTATGGTAGGTTTATGAATACCTAATTTTTATTTTAACAACATCGGATTAATGTAATATAATTAAAAATTAATCAAATTAATTTTCCAAAAATGCAATATAAAAACTAAAAAGGTAGGGAATTGACAATAATTAAATTACTTACTAATATAATCATTTAAAAAAGGAAAAATAATCATAATTTCACCTAATTAACATAGTCTTTGACTAATCATTTGATTCACTGAATAATATAACATTTTTTTCCTCCTATATATATATTGCAAAATCATGGCAGGGCAATTTACGCTATTCTTTTAAAAGTACAAGAATATTTAATCAAAGTATTTATAAATGGCAAAAATTTCAGTCTACTGCTCATGTGTCCTCCTTATCCTCTTGTATCTGTCTGGTTTGTTCATCAAGTCTCTTCTATTTTATTTTAAAATTATATTTATATTTATATAGTTGTTAATGTAATTTTTATTGGAACCTAAGTGTTATGTATTTTTTATTTGATATTCGATATTTGCATTGAAGTTTCGATTAAATTCAAATCGCATATTGTGGGACCCATTTAGGGATGATGCTCCTAACAGAATTTTCTTCATTTTCAACTTGAGACCTCTGTCTAATGATGGAACAGTCTCACCTTTATATCACAATTCATGTCGATAGTATGATGTATTTGTTCAATCATAAATGTTTCAAACTAAGGGAGTCTAATAGATCGGATCGATCCAACACAGGACATATTGAATAACTTTAATAATTTTTTATATTATAAGATTTATCTCGACTTGATTCGACCCAACTCAACCCTTTGACTAGCATTTTAACACTCACAAGTCACACACAACCAATATTATTAATGTGATTTTTGTTGGAACATAAGTACGATGTGTTTATTTTTTATTTTTCATTCGATGTCTGCGTTGAAGTTTTGATTAAATTCAAATTGCGTACTGCAGGGCCTATTTTAGTGACACTCCGAACTGAATTTTCTTTATCTTGAACTCGAGACCTTTGGTTAATTATGAAACAATCCAACTGATGCACCACAATCCATGTTGATAGTACTTCCTTCGTCTCAAATTAATTAAGTTTTTGAGGGTTTTTTCAAGGTTTAAAATAGTTGAATTTTTCATATTTCAAGATGAATGTTTGAAACTTTTTTCATATTTGTCTTTCATTTATTGAACTTTTACATTTTCTAGGAAATAAATTACACTATATATTTATGATTTTACAAAGGGCAATAGTGAAAAATATGATGTAAAGTTTGTCTTTAAATATTTTTCTTAATATGTATGCATTACCTTATAATTCAATTAATATGGGACAGAGACAGTATTATATATTTGCTCAATCATTAATGTTTCAAACTAAGGGAGTCTAATGGATCGGGCGATCCAACACAGGAACATATCGAATAATCTTAATACTAAAAAATTTATCTCGACCTGATCCGACTTGACCCGATCTGACCCAACCCAACCCTTTGACTAGCATTTTAACACTCACAAGTCACAAACAACCAAAAAAAAGAACAACAATATTTACTTTTCTTGAATTTGATTCTTGATTTTTTTTAATTTATATTTTGAATAATATTTTTATTTGTTTTATTTTTGTAGTGCTTGACCCAACCGTGGCTCAGCGTAAGGAATGCAATACTGATTATGACAGTGTAACATGTGCTGTGAATGATGATTGTGCTGCTCTTTGCCAAGGAACATATAAAGAAAACTTATATTATTATGCTTGTATGATGAAGGGACCTGCTCATACTCATATTTGTGTGTGTGTTTTTACTATTGTTAAACGCAGAATATTTTATGTATTGACAAATTATTTCTTTTTTGATATATGTATTTCTAAAGATTTTAATATAAATATTATAAGATTTATCATTATTTTTGATCGATTACATTACTTTTTTCAA
>JAOTQR010000007.1:2865932-2900053 GCA_025774065.1 Solanum ossicruentum | reverse complement strand
CTAGGTCATTGACTAAGTAGAACAAAAACTATACATACAATATATATATATATATATATATATATATATATTTATTTATTTTTTTATTTTAGGTTCTAATTAATTTATCAAATAAACTAATTCAAGAAAATATTTAAATATTTGGATTACTTGCTACTAATGATCTACATATATAGGTCATATAGTGGTAATTAATTAAACATAACGAAACTAATACGCAAAGTTTGAACAGATGGCAACCCTAATCCATAATTTGATTAATTACAGCAATTAGGGATTAATTATGCAACTAAAAAGAATTAGCACAACTTTATCTAAATTAGGAGTGTACTCACTACTAAGGAAAATGTTTTTCCAAAAAATAAACCAATCTTCAACTATTTTTTTCGTATTCAGTATATAATCTAGACAAATATTATAAAAAATAAATACAGCTGGAGATACAGATATAGAGGGTGGGGGTGACGATGAGGTGTGTCTGAAGTACAAATGTAGAGGGTGGGGATGAAGATGAGGTGTGTCGGAGGATAGAGGATAATATCAATCTGAAATGTAATTTGTGGAATTTATTTTTTTCGTATTCTCATTAGGGAAGTCTTTTTTTTTTCAATTTTAAAGAATTAATTATTTTTAAAGAAAAAATATTTTCCTTCCAAACATACCCTATGTGTTTTCAACTTGTTAAACGTCACTAATTGTAATCACGTGTAACAAATATAGATAAGATCAATTTGACCCAATCAATCCAAATTAATTAGTAAACTAAACAACTTGATTAGGAAAAGTAGTTAACTTCTCCGGTAGAAATTAATTAATTGTTATATTATAAAAATTGAAACCTACTCCCCCTTCCACCTCCACCCCAAGCTTCCCTCCCCAAAAAAAGGACAAAAATAATAGTGGTAAAATAATATTAAAATAGTAGCAACAAGAAATATAGCGAACCCCCTCAATGCCTGTGAGTCATGAGTCTGTCGCACCAGATTTTCCTATTGCCTAGTATAGTTTACATCTTCGTATGGCTTACAAGTTGTTACACCGAAGGGGGGAGGAGAGTTTATCCAGACGCACAAAGTGCTCACCACAGAGAGCTCACTCGAAGGCCAGAGGTTGTGACGACTGCAATTATTTTCAGGATTAAAATATATATAAAAAAGAATTTGTTGTTATTTATTTATTTATTTATTTATTATTATTATTATTGTTATTATTATTATTATATACTTTCAGTGTAATATAATATTCCATGTCATTATATATGCTATATCACAAAAAAGATTGTTTTAAATATAACATTATCCACTGAAATTGTAAAGAAAGCTAGGAAGATTAGAGAGGAGACGGAACTAGAAGTTTGAATATGAATTTAGTCAAATTCAATAATTTTTATAAAAATTTATTAAATAATCAGTAAATATTTAACTTAGAATTTAATATTTATCACACGTGTAATCTTTTTGTTTGTTCTTTTACTTCCTTGGACTACTATTTCGTAATTACTAGGAAATTGACTACGTGTATAAGAAAAATTATACGTAGCATTATTATTTGTTAGAGATTCTAACTAATTAAAGAATTTAAATATTTTGATTCCTTGTTACTTATTAATAGTCTAATAAAGTGATTCGTCAAATATTTGATTATTAAATTTAGAGTTGATTTAGATCATTTTGGACCAAATTTAAAGAAAATTTTATCATAAGTATAATTTATAAGAATTTGTAAATAGTTTATTCCAAATTTACGATATAATTTATATTAAAATTTGAAGAAGCATTATCATCACGACAGATGTGAACGTGATGAATAGTTATAACTAAGATCAAACTAATGTATAAAATTAAATAATTATATTCTAATCAAGTTGATTAATTAGTTGATTATGCCAATTAAATAAACAGAGAAAATTAATATTATGTCTTTATCTAAGTGCCGTATCCCAAATTTTTTGGGATGTGTATGAAAATTATCCTGGTTTCTCAGGAAACAGTCTCTTTACCTCTCCACTTGTGGAATTTTACTGAGTATGTTGTTGTTGTTGTATGAAAATTATCCTATTAAAAATTCAGGTACATAATTAATTGGAAAAGATCATAAATCAGTTGTTAATAATTTGTTTAGTCATTAAATACATCACATAAAAATTTGAATTAGACAAATAAAATAATCCAGAACTTTTGAAATATGTGAAAAGTTGCAAAAATATACTCTAGCATGGTTTTTTTTTTAAAAAAAAAATTGAAAATGGCATTAAAAAAAAAGAAGATACTTCCAAATTCATAATTTTAAAACAAATTCATATCAATAAAAAGCAAATTCATAATTTTAAGAGAATGAATACATTATTATGAAGAGACAATTTTAGAATTTATATTAATAAATTTAATCTTTAGATAAATTTTTTTTGAGCCTTATATCCAACTAAAAAAATCACATGAGGGTGTTTAACAAGATCTGCAGACTCATCAAATTAGTTTATAAATACCTTTTAATTTTATCTACATATTTGATAAACATCCAAAATGTTTATAAATTAAATGCATAAATATCAAAATTAGTACAATAATTATAAATTAATCATTCACAATTTATGAATTTTTAGCTATCAGCATTTTTGTTTGACCAATATTTTCATGATTTATCTTTAATATATGTATCTCTAATTATCAAAATAACTTTTTCCAAAACAAAACCACTAACTTGTTCTGCATTCATATTAATTATTCATCCATTTCCTTATATAGATATTTTAAAATTTATAACAAACAATTAAGGATATTTTTATTGTTATTTTACCCAAAAAGACAATAACTTATCAATACTTTTTCAAACATATCAACTATTTATTATCAATGCATTTATGGACCACACATTTCCCACAAATAAGGTATATTAATTATAATTAGTCGTTGTCTTCTCCTTTATTAGAGGTATAAATAATTAATTTTCCAATATAATAATTAATTTTCTAATTTTTATGATATATCAAACCTAGTTGGTTGACCAATAATGGACATTAGAGATTTTTTATTGTATATCATATAGTCACATGATCCATCAATAATGGACATTATATAATAAATTTTGTGCATAAAAGCTAAAATTAAATTGAAAAAAAAATCAATATTTCAAAAAAAAAAATCTGCTTGGTAATTTTTTTATTTTACATTTGCTTTTGACCATGAGGGTAAAAAAGTTAATGATATTTTTTGGTCCCTCAATTATTAATAATTTTTACTTTTTTTATACTCCCTTTAAGAATATAAAAAAAAGGAAAAAAGGCAATAAGTTAATCAGAAAATAATTTATTTTATTATTTTAAAATCAAATTTTATAATAATTGAAACTAGAACTAGAAGTTGGGGCATAGTATTCATTGGTCGACATAAAATTATTATAAATGCTCCATGTCTATCTCATGACTCATCCAAATAAAAAAAATATATGAATAAAATTAAATACAATCTTGATCTTCCATATATAAAAAGATCCTATAACATAGCTAAAATAATATTTGTAATTGATTACAAAATCAAATCAATTATTTTTCATGATTGACCAATAAAATATATACTCCATCTGTTCACTTTTACTTATCATTAATTCATTTTCAAGATTAATTTGACTAAACTTCAAAGCTAAATTTAATATTTCAAATCTAAAATTTATATGGTTGAAAATTATATGAAAAATGTTATAAGTTACGATTCTTTCTCATATTAAAATGACGAAAAAATATATCTTAAAATATTGATCAAAGTTTATATAGTTTGATCTCAATAAATGAAATAGTGACAAATAAAAGACAATGAAGAGAGTATTACATATTTACTCTTCAATTTGACAGGTTTTTCTGAAGTGTTATCTTTATTTCTCCATCCTTTTATCCAACAACTTGTCCAAGTCAACTATGAAGTCCATGTTTTAGGCCTAACCCCCCACCCCCACCCACCCCATAGGGTGGTATTGGATTATTTTTCTTTTTAGGTAGTTAGGGGGATGCCTATGGTAGGTGTTAGGATGAGGGCTATATAAACATGCACATTTCATATATGCAACTATACATGTGTGGCTAAATTAGATCACCACTTAGATCAATTCGATCAGACACTCCCCTCATCATCATATATCACATAAAACCACCAAAAATTATGACTTTACCTGAAATCAACAATATTGGTCTAACTAACATGACGATGAACCTACCAGTACGAGTCTTGGTTAGCCGGTGGTTCATGGTGTTTGCCACCATGTTGATCCTCTCCGCGGCCGGTGCCACCTACATGTTTGGTCTATATTCCGGTGACATAAAATCTTCCCTTGGATATGACCAAACTACCCTCAATCTACTAAGTTTCTTCAAAGATTTAGGGTCAAATGTTGGTATTTTATCAGGGTTAATTAATGAAATTTCACCACCATGGGTTGTTCTTTCACTTGGGGCTGTCCTAAATTTCTTTGGCTATTTTATGATATGGTTGGCTGTGACCAAAAAAATGTCTACACCAAAAGTTTGGTTAATGTGTTTGTACATTTGTATTGGTGCAAATTCACAATCTTTTGCTAATACTGGTGCACTTGTGACATGTGTCAAGAATTTCCCAGAGTCACGTGGTGCTGTTCTTGGACTTCTCAAAGGTTTTGTTGGTCTAAGTGGTGCAATTTTGACACAAATTTATCATGCAATTTATGGTAATGATTCCAAGTCTTTAATTTTGCTTATTGGTTGGCTACCTGCTGTTATTTCATTTGTATTCCTACGTACAATTAGGATCATACAAGTTGTTAGAATTCCACATGAACTCAAAGTGTTCTATAGATTTTTGTACATGTCACTTGGCCTAGCTGGATATCTCATGGTGATGATCATAGTTCAAAAGCAAATTGATTTTACAAGGGTTGAGTATGTTTTGAGTGCTGCCTTGGTACTTGTCTTGCTTTTCTTACCACTTGGCTTGGTGATAAAGGAAGAAATTAATTCATGGAATGCAAAGAAACAAGCCTTGGATAGTATTTCCGAGGTCAAAGTGGTAACCGAGAAGCCTAAAAGTAGTACTCATACTCCTCAGTTACCGCCACAATCATCAGTTATCACTACTTGTGAGAAACAAGTTTGTAGTATTATTGAGGCTCCTCGATTACCACCACAATCATCAGTTGCCACCACTGAGACTCTTCATCAGTTACAACCACAATCATCAGTTGTCACTGCTGACTCCACTTTTGAGAAACAATCTTGTAGTACTGATGCTCATGAGTTACAACCACAATCATCAGTTGTCACCACTGCCACTACTTTCGAGAAACAAGTTTGTAGTACTGAGGCTCCTCATCAGTTACCACCACAATCATCAGTTGCCACCACCACTGACGAGAAGTCAAACAATACTGACATTGATTCAAAAGATCCCGAAGCTTCTTGTTGGAAGACAATTTTCCGACCACCCAACCGGGGCGAAGACTTCACTATACTCCAAGCCCTCTTTAGTCTTGACATGTTGATCCTATTTTTTGCTACAATTTGTGGAGTTGGAGGGACTTTAACAGCCATAGACAACTTAGGCCAAATTGGAATCTCACTTGGCTACCCTAAAAAAAGCATTAGCACATTTGTGTCCCTAGTAAGCATATGGAACTACTTAGGAAGAGTAGTGGCTGGTTTCCTCTCTGAACATTTCTTACAAAAATACAAATTTCCAAGACCCTTGGCCCTAACCATAACACTAATTGTCTCATGCATAGGCCACATTTTAATAGCCTTTAATGTCCCTAATGGACTATACATTGCATCCATAATTATTGGATTTTGCTTTGGGGCACAATGGCCATTACTTTTTGCAATAATTTCTGAACTTTTTGGACTAAAATACTACTCAACATTGTACAATTTTGGGGCAGTGGCAAGTCCAATTGGTTCATATTTGCTTAATGTAAGAGTGGCTGGTCATTTATATGATAAAGAGGCAGAAAAACAATTGAAGGCATTGGGAAGGACAAGATTGAAAGGTGAAGATTTGAATTGTGATGGAGTTGAGTGTTTTAAATTGGCTTTTATTATTATAACATTAGTTACTATTTTTGGGGCTTTTGTTTCAATTATTTTGGTTATTAGGACTAGGAAGTTTTATAAGAGTGATATTTATAGGAAATTTAGAGAACAAGCTAAGGAGGCTGAGATGGAAATGGCATTGCCACAAAATGGTACTATTATTAAGGGATAGATTGGAATTTAATTGTAAGAAGACAAAAAAAAAACATGGAGAAAAGTCAAGAGAAGAAATTAAAGATTGGATAGTTTTTGAGTTTTTTTTTTCTTTTTGTAATATACTAGTACATGTTATGAAATATATTTTTTTGATATCTTCTCTTTCATGCACATGCATTTTCTTTCTTTTAAGATTTTTTTTTGGGTGTGTAAATGGATATACTAAGTTGACTTTTGTGTATGTTATGGAGTCTTCATTTTACATTGAAAACCTTTTTTCAAAAAAAAAAAGAGAGAGAGGTTGACTATTTTATTTTCATCCATTTTTACTTGTCTTTTACTTTCTCTATCTCATATTAATTGAATTTATGAGGTAATGCACACATATTAAGAAAAATATTCAAAGACAAACTTTATACTATACTTTCCACTATTGTCCTTTGTAAAATCATGAATATATAGTATAATTTATTTCCTAGAAAATGTAAAAACTCAATAAATGAAATGACAAATATGGAAAAAGTTTTAAACATTTATCTTAAACTTTGAAAAATTCAACTATTTTGAACCTTGAAAAAAAGTCTCAAAAATTCAATTAATTTGAGACGGATGGAGTATTAATTTGGCATAGGACTAAAAAGTAGTAGTAAATGATAGTGGTAGTTTTATCAAATTACCATTTAATTATAATAAATGCAATGTATTGAAAAATATAATCCCTCTCTCCATTTTTACTTGTCCTCTATGGATTTGGCACACAGACTAAGATGTATTAAATGATAGAGTTAATTTTTTTACCAAATCACCATTTTGAATATAATAAATACAATGTCTTGAAATCTCAAAATAGTATAGTGAACTTAGTAAGGAAAAAAATTATAATTAATAATAAAGGTAAATTAGGAATTAAGTGTAAAGTTATCTCTTGATTTCAAAAACTGGACAAGTATTGTTCGACATCTCAAAATAGTATACTGAACAAATAAAGATGAACCAAGAAAACATATAACATTCTTAGTTGAAAGAAAAAGGGAAAATAATGAAGAAACTATAAATTAGAAAAAGAGGTTAGCGAAGTTCAAGCTAATCTCTTAAATAGATTTTATCGTTGATATTTAGCAATGAATCATCAAAAAAGTTACTCATATTATATTTATGAGCTATTTCACGACAAATTAGCGATGAATATCATAACTAACTTCTAATTTTTTTTATTATTATTTTTTAATTTTATAGTTTAAAAAAAGCTAGAAGTAGAACTTGTTAATTCATAATGATTGAAGTATTAAAATTTGACTACTTGAATTTTCTATGCAAGAGGTAGCTGTTTTCTCTGACTTAAATGTATATTCGAAAACAGTCACATTAGGTAGTCTTATTTTTTAAGCAATTTGCTTGATTTATTAAATTAAAGATTCGATTTCAATATAGGAATATACAGTTGTAAACTTATAATTAACAATAAAATTTTAAAAAATGTTTAGAATCCAAATACTAATGAAGATCAAATATGCCCTGCATTTGATATATTAATCTTTATATGGGATGAAGGATATCAAATCTCATATTTTTATCAAGGAATATGATGAGAAAAATTTTGATTTTAGACTTTAAATAAAATATATTTAATTAAGAATATTTTGCTTTTAATATATTTTTGGTGGCCTTCACTTTCAAGAGCAGACAAATAATTAATTATGAGTAGCATTTATGCATGCCAACTTTTCAGCTCCAATTAATGTGACTCATCAATAACTATCGACCTTGTGTCAAATTAATTTAATTTTTTAGATTTTTTTTTAATATTTTAAATAATTAAATTGTTTAAAATTTTAAATATAAATTAATTAATTTCAAATTCATAAATTTTAGATTCGAATCTGTGGGGACACTTCTAATTCTTTCATGTTACAGGAGTATAATTATTTTTCTTTTTTTTCAATACTAAAACCCCTAATTTAAAGGACACTAGTCCAAATATTTATTTACCCCTTTTAATTAAATATCAAAACAAGTAATTTAATTTAGTAATTAATAAATAAAATACAAATATAAATTATTTAGACATAATTAACTGTTTATACATATATATACACACACTTTTTGTGACGAACTTATTGTAGTTTTGTGGGATCTTGTAGGAAGGTTAATTTCCAATAAAGCTAAATTAATAAATTACTTAATTTAACATAAAATCAATAAATTAATGTGATTATTATTATTATTTTGCCTAATATCGTATATCATGAACGACAATATCTTATCCATAATACTATAAAATATCTTATTTCCACTAAACTCGTTAAACTCAAATAAAATTCTATCAACTTTCATTTATCCTTTTATATATCCAAAAATAGAAATTATATAAATATACGAATCCCAAATTAATAATGATTCTTTAATTGTCATACTTCTAACCAAATCAAACTTTGTAACGCTTATAAGTATTTTATCCTTAATAGAACTAATTAACACTTGAAAAAAAATTAGAAAAAATATGGCTCATAATTTTGAATTATGTGATTTTACTCTGCAATTTCTCCGTGGAAGATGGTTCATGATGTTTGCTTCATTCTTGATTATGGCTGGTGCAGGTGCAACATATTTATTTGGTGTATATTCGAAAACTATAAAATCGACTCTTGGATATGACCAATCTACCCTCAATCTTCTTAGTACATTCAAAGATCTAGGTGCTAATGTAGGTGTCCTTTCTGGTCTTTTAGCCGAGGTAACGCCAACGTGGTTCGTTCTTTTAGTTGGATCCATAATGAATTTTACTGGATATTTTCTTATATGGCTAGCTGTGACCAAAAAAATTGCAACACCTAAAGTATGGCATATGTGTATGTACATATGTATTGGTGCTAATTCACAAAATTTTGCTAATACTGGTTCACTTGTAACTTGTGTTAAAAATTTCCCAGAAAGTAGAGGGATGATGTTGGGATTAATGAAGGGTTTTGTAGGGTTAAGTGGTGCAATTTTTACACAACTTTATTTGGCTATTTATGGTAATGATTCCAAGTCTTTGATACTTTTGATTGGTTGGTTACCTGCATTGTTATCACTTTTATTCATATTTAGCATTAGGGAGAAGAAGTTTGCTAGGCATCCTAATGAGGTGAAGGTATTTCATGTGAATCTGGCGATATCGATTATACTGGCTTTGTTGTTGATGGGGATGACGATTGCTCAAAAGTACGTTGATTTCTCACACGTTGATTATGTTGCATGTGCTACTATAGTTTGTGTGGTGTTATTTTTGCCCTTACTTGTTGCAATAAGGGAGGAGTATGTGATGAAGAAGGATGAATTGGAAGGAAACCCTAATACTAGGGTTATTGTTGAAGAACCTCCTTCCATGGTGAAGAAGGATGAATGGGAAGGAAACCCTAATACTAGTATTATTGTTGAAAAACCTCCTTCCATCGTGAAGAAGTATGAATTGGAAGGAAACCCTAATACTAGGGTTATTGTTGAAGAACCCCCTTCCATGGTGAAGAAGGAGGTTGGATGTTTTAGTGACATATTCAAGAAGCCAAAGAGGGGTGAGGATTATACCATACTACAAGCTTTATTGAGTATAGATATGTTGATTCTATTTGTGGCAACTTTTTGTGGGCTAGGGTGTAGTTTAGCATCAATAGACAATTTGGGACAAATTGGTGAGTCCTTAGGGTATCCACAACACACAATTAGCACATTTGTGTCTCTAATGAGCATATGGAATTATTTTGGTAGGGTTTACTCAGGGTTCGTCTCTGAAAAACTTCTCTTGAAGTGGAAATTCCCTCGCACACTAATGATGACCTTTGCTCTCCTCTTGCCCGCCCTTGGCGATCTCATCATTGCATTCCCATTCTCTGGTTCAGTTTATGTGGCATCGTTGCTGATAGGGTTTTCTTTTGGCATCCAATTGACGCTTCTTTTCATCATAATATCAGAACTCTTTGGACTCAAGTATTACTCAACGTTGTTCAATTGCGGACAATTGGCTAGTCCTCTTGGATCATACATATTGAATGTGCAAGTTGTGGGGAAACTATACGATAATGAAGCATTGAAGCAACTAGCAAGCAAAGGATTGACAAGATCAATGGTAAAAGAATTGACTTGCATTGGTAAACAATGTTATAGAAATTCTTTTATCATACTTGCTTGTGTTAATTTATTTGGAGCTCTTGTTTCTTTAATTTTGGTAATGAGGACTAAGGATTATTATAAGAGTGATATTTATAAAAGATTTAGAGATCAAATGGAAGCTAATGAAAAGGAGATGAAGATGATTTCTGCTGCTGAAAAATGAGTTATATATATATAGTTTGGAAATTCCTTCAAAAAAAGAGAAGAAAATACTCTCTTTTTTTCTCAACTTAATTATTTAATTTATGTTGTTTGATTTCTAATGGAAAATTATATGTGAATTATTTAATAGTACTTGACTCCAACTCACAACTTTCTTTGGAATTTTATTGGTGCATATATTTTTTTCGACATTATCAAATTCCATTATTTTAGTTCAAACATTATATTTTATTTTTAAAAATTTATTTTAATAGGAATTATTAGTTTAGTATTCATCAACATAAGAAGTTAAGAACCATGAATCTATAAGACTTAGATTTCAATTATCTCTATAATGTGATATATAATATATGTATAATTTATATATGTTATATTTATAATAATGTATAATTGTACGTCGACTAGAAAAAGTAAATTGTGAATCGGATATGACAAATTTGTGTAAATATGAAAAGGTGTAAAAAGATAGGAAGGAGGTCGAAATTAATCTTTAGAGTGTTAATCTCTTGATATTTTTAGGTTTTGAATAAAATATTGTTGGGTTATTTTCTTTTTCTGAAAAATACGTCAAAATAGCTTTCATCAAATAATATTATTTAATTTTGAAATTCCAATGAGTTTTAGGAAACAGTCTCTCTACTTCTATGAGCTAGCAGTAAGGTCTACGTACAATCTACCCTCCCCAGACCCCACTTATAGGATTTTACTGGGTATGTTGTTGTTGTAATTTTGAAATTCCAAATTATCCAATATTGAATTTGTATTCTACTATGATACTAAGGTAAAATATTTACCAATGAAAGAACTCTATTTGGATTTCCTCACATGTATACATTTTTTAAAAAAACTTTAAACTATTATTATCAATCAAAGTTTTGACCCTTATTTCAGTAATTTGTGAAGTTTTTATCAATTATTTCGTTAAATAGAGGCTGTTGAAATTTGCCATGGTATCAAATATTATCCTCGTAAACATTAATTTATAATTTGGAGTTTACATCAGATCAATAATATTATGTATTTATTGATTTTTAGTAAGTTTGTCACATAACATCTAGATACATATTTTTTTATGTTGTTGAATATACTCAAAAATACAAATGCATAGGGAGAGCAGAAGCGAGATAGGGAGAGACACGAGGTGTATCTATACATGTGAATCACACCAAATATACGTGTCTAAGACACCAAATCTATTTCGAAATACATATACACAAGGAGAGAAACGACTGAGAAAGGTAGAGAAGCGAGTGAGGTAGGAGATAGGCGAGCAAGAGATGAGAAAGGAAGGGAGAGAAGAGAGTGAGGTAGGAGATTGGCGAGCAGGAGATGAAAAAGGGAGCGAGAGAGTTCATGTATCTCAGATACATACAAATCCACTTGAATATAGCATATCTAAAACGAATGACTTCATGTATCTGAAATTTATATATCTACACACATCAGATATATGTAGTTCAGAATCAAAATTCGCCACAAATGGTAACTTCAAAAACTCATCGAAATACACATCATTAGGCTCCAAACTAATGTGATTTGTGTATGTTTCCCATATTTTAAAACCTAGTTAATTTTCACAAAGTATTTAAATTATAGCCTAAAGAGGTCAATTTCATAAAGAATCTTTCTTTGCTCTTTTCTTTGTTGGTAACCTGGTTATGTGCTCAAGAACTAGAAATGTGAAACAATTAAACGTGCATAAGTTTAGCCCACTAGACACTAGTAACTAAAGATGGAAGTTTTAAAAAAATTGCAAAGAAAAGCGTACTTAGTTAGGAAAAAAATTATAGAAAAATTATGCGGATAAATAAAGACATATTAGTTAATTAGTTAATATAATCATAGTTTGAATTAATTACGATTTACGGCAAATATCTAGCTATAATTACAGTTTGAGTTTTGTATAATTCGTGCGATATATACAAATGTTATGCGTAATTATACAAAAGTTGTGCGCAAATTAAATTGTATACCGAATTATACAAACATTGTGAATTGTATAACAAATTATACAAATGTTGTGCGCGAATTGTAAAGAGAAATATACAAATATTATACAAAAATTGGGAATTGTATAACGAACTATATAAGTGTATACAAATGTTGCATGAATTATATAAACATTGTTATAATTATAGTTACAAAATGTAATTACTTAAACTATAGGTACAGACATAATTAAGCTTTATATGTTTGTCATTTATGAAATTTGCTCAAAAATATATTTGGATTATGTAAGATATGGATGACGATTGATATTTGATATCTTTATACTCAAAAATTTAAAATTAGCTTTATTATCAAAATTTTAATTCAAATATTTTTAAACTTTAATTCTTCGGATCTAAATTAAAATTGTCAAAGCATAATTTTCAGATATCAAAGTCTGAAATTAAGGTTCAACAATTTTAAGAGAATTTTGATCTAACTTTGATAATTTCAATTTTAAACACGAAGAACTAAAGTTGAAAGTTCATGACCATAATTCTAAACTTCAATCCTGCATTCTTAAAGTTGATTCTAAAATGATTAAATTTTAAATAATATATAACTTTTTAACTTTAAAACTTTTTAATATCGATCATCCATACAACTAATTTATCCATTGCCCCTCTTCATCCCTAGTTATTTAGTGTTGTTGTTTTTATTTAGTTTTTATTTTATTTTGGATTACTTATCAATATGTATTGTTATTAATCTTGGATGGAGTCAAAGATTTACTATTTTTTGATTTTGAGTATGATGGAATAAAGCAAAATGACTCTTTAAACTGTTTGCGCTTCTTTCAATTGTGAAGTAGCAGTTAGTCAATGCAACTTTCGACGCTCATCATGGGTTATCCAGAAACAGTCGCACTATATTTTAAACATAAAAGCCTTTGAGACACTGGAGTAATGTTGTTGTTTACTTATCAATATGTACATGTAATAAAAATTATTTTTAATTAAATAGTCATATGTATATCTAATGTTTTGACATGTATATATGTATATAATTGTGTACAAATGATGTATAATTATGTATCATAGATATATGCAACAATAGATTAGTTTTTTCCCAATCTCAAACAATTTAAATCTACTCTAAATAGTTTTAAAATTTAGACATGAGCTTCCCTCAGTGTTTTAAATCTTTTGATATATTATTCCCTCTAAATGATTCACGATGAGGCATGCCAAATTTTAAAATTTGAGTTTATAAATTCTTCGATGATGGATTTCAATGGACATCAACTTAAATCTTTCTCTAAATCTCTCAAATTTTAAATACGAGCATCTCTCAATATTTTAAATTCTTTTATATATTATTTACTCAAATCAGTTCATATTTATGACAAGTCAAATTTTAAAATTTAAGACATCGTTGATCAAAAAACGTAAATGGAGTTTTTGCTCAAAATTGGTCCTTTTTCTTTCTTCTAATTTTGTTATAAATAATATTATAATAAAATTATCATAGCTTCATTTTAAAACATCATAAAACAAAGGGGGAAAGTTGCAAAACAAAGAAAATAGTAAACGAAGGAAAACAATGGAGAAACTAAATTCATAATTAGATTATAATATCAACATTAAATAGTGATGAAATTATTCAATGCACATATTTTTATAATTCATTGTATTGAAAATCAATGTATAAGATATGATTTTAAAAAATACATGTTTGATTAATTAAAATAAATATTTATTTTAAATGCTAATCATATTTTTTAGAAACTTTTAGAAGCTAAATATTTCTTTTTGTTATTTTATCTTGTAATTAGTAATCTCTATATATTATTATACTTACCTACAATGTAATATAAAAGTTTTTAATATAGATAATTTCAAAATTTTAAAATCTACATCAAATTTCAGAAATGCAAAACTAGATTATACACAGTGAATTTTTATAGTTCAGTTATTTTCTAAATCTGCTACATAATAAAAACTTATTTAGTTAATCGAATTATCATCAATAAATCCTTACAATTTGATTTTTTTGTTAAACTCGTCACACAATAAAAACTTAATGATTAAGCTATCATGCAATAACTCTTTGCAGTTGAGTCCTTTCTCAAATTTGTCATGTAACAAAAACTTGATACATCAAATTGCCACGCAATAAATCCATACAATTAGGTCCTTTTTCAAATCCATATAACAAAAATTTAGTGCCATAAATTATCGTATAATAAATTTTTATAATCGAATCCTTGGATAAATTCATACATAACAAAACTTAGTCCACCGAAATGTCATTAAAACTTTTGCTTTTATAAAAACAACCCCTAATATAAAGGTGTTCGAGGAGTATCAGACTTTTCATTTCAGTGATTTCTCACTCTCCGGGATGCTGTAGAAGCAAAAATGGGTAGAAAATCGGTCTTACAAAAGGGTAAGGATAAAGTCACCGACGGCAAGGAGGAGTCGTCGTCGGCCGGAAAAAGAAAGCGTGATTCCAGCGACGGTTACGATGAGGATAAAACCGGTGGCCGGAGAAAAAGGGATCGCAGTGTTGTTCAGTTTCTCGACGACGTTGCTTACGAGGTCGATGATGACGACGACGATGACGATGATTTCGACTTCAGTGACTCTGATTTCTTCGACGAAGGTATACGTTACAGCTGTCACTCAGCTCCTTTTAGTTTTGTTTCAGATTTTGGATGTGCGGAAATAGCTGAGAAATTAGGGATTTATGGTAAATCGAGGTGTGTATAAGCTTTTTCGGTGTGCTTTGTTGTAGATTTTTGTCTATTTGTTTGCATGTTTGATAAAGGTTTTAAGAGTGGAGGAATTTGAAGAATTAGCTGTAAAATTTTGTTTGAAGGTATGCGAGATGGCATAGTGGCCTAATTCCTTTTTTTCTTTGTTCTGTATGTTCACATTTTGGATAATTCAGAAAGCTGACTGAGAAATTAGGGATTTTTGGTCAATACGCTTGTGTAATAGGTCTGCATTGTTGTAGGTTAGCTGTAAAAAGTTGTTTGAAGGTATATGAGATGGCATAGCAGTGACCTAATTCCTTTTTGGTGGTTCTATATATTTGCATTTTGGATAACTCAGAAAACTGACTGAGAGATTAGGGGTTTTGGTGAATCTCTTGATGTAATAGTCTTAATGTGCATTTTCACATACTTGTTGTTTTCTTTTGCACGTTTGAGGTTAGATAAAGGCTTTAGGATTCGAGGAATTTTGAAAGATTAGCTTTAAAAAGTTGTTTGAAGGTATTCGAGATGGCATAGCAGTAACCTAATTCCTTTTTTTCCTCTGTTCTGTATGTTTGTGTTTTGGATAATTCAGAAAACTGACTGAGAAATTAGGGAGTTTGGTGAATCTTGTTTTATGCTAGCATGCATTTCATATACTTCTGATTTTCTTTTGCATATTTGAGGTTTTTATGAATTTTTTGAGGACTGGGGCTTTTAAAGCTAACATTTGCTATTGATAAATTATTCTGAGATTGCACCCATTGGTGATGTTGATTCTTTGTTTGGTTTCACCAATTAGCCAGCTTGATTTATTTCAATCTTCTGTGGACACATGTTTGTTGTTTGTTACCTCTCTCATTGGCCATTTTAAAATTGTATACTGGTCTATGCTGCCTCTCGATTTTTACTTTTTTATTATTATCTATACAAAGTATGTCATCTTCAACTCTAACTGATCAACAACAGACCCTGTGTAATCCCACAAGTGGGATTTGGGGAGAGTAGAATGTGAGAATCGAACCAGCACCTATTGAGTGTGAGTACTGATACCACTAGACTATAAGCATTGGTGGTAGATTTTTCTACATAATATTCTAGAATTACTTTTATTTTTGATAAGTACACTGTGCCAGAACTATTTTGACTTTGTTTATCTAAACAATGTGGTTCTCCCTTTGGTGTGAAAACAGATTTGCTTGAAGAGGAATTTGGAAGTAATATTGATCTCAAGAATGAACCTGCGAGAACACCCCAACCCCCGGTGATCAAAGAAGAGGAGATGGATGGAGAAGAGCTAGAGCGAATGTTAAGGGAGCGTTATAAACCAGGTTCTGGTTTTGTTACCTATGCAGAAGATGCTGAAGAAAGGAAGAGACAAACTGAGCAGGATACACTCGTGCCTTCTCTCAAGGATCCAACCATATGGAAAGTTAAATGCACGGTATATTCATTGACATCAAAGTGAAAAGTCATTAATCCATGTGTCAGATTGTTGGCATTTATTTCTTTCCTACAGCCATTCTGGTTTAACTGCTGATGTTTTTTTTTTTTTAATTTGCTATGTTCAATAGGTTGGAAGAGAAAGGCACTCAGCTTTCTGTCTTATGCAGAAGTACATAGACTTGCTTGCTTTAGGAACAAAGCTGCAGATAATATCTGCTTTTGCACTTGATCATGTGAAGGGATTTATTTATATTGAGTCTGACAAGCAATCTGATGTTTACGAGGTCCTACTTCCATTTCTTCTCTCTCTTTTTTTAATTAAAAAATCATGGCATATCTTATGTCTTGAACTGGCCTTGATGCTTCTGTGGAAGTCTGAGAATTCTTTACTGTGTTTTCTTTTGATATATTCACTAACATTTTTTATTTTTTTTGCTAAAGTATTCGCTAATGATATTCTACACTTACTAAGCTGAGCTCCTTGTATAGGCATGTAAAGGCCTTTGTAGTATATATTCAACTAGAGTGGCACCTGTTCCAATGAATGAAGTTTCTCATTTGATTGCTGTCCGGAAAAAGTCTTGTGGGATTTCTGAGGGCATGTGGGCACGTGTCAAAAGTGGAATATACAAGGGTGATCTAGCACAGGTACTATTAATTCCATAGCTGGCTGCTATATAATCTCTCTTATCACATGTAAATGCACTATGACTCTTTCTGCTGGTCAATACTGCTTATTGGCCTAACTTGTCTAAGAAATTATACAACTATGAATCACCTTCTTTTCGTGCTTGTTAACTGTTTCATCGTGGTCATGTAGGTTGTGGCAGTGAATGATGCGCGGAAGAAGGTGACAGTGAAGTTGATTCCAAGAGTAGACTTACAAGCCATTGCCGACAAATTTGTAATAATTTATATTTGATTTCAGAATTACTTAAGGGTTTTGTTATTGTGAATTACTCTGTAAATATGACGCATAACATGCTACTCCTTTCTTCTCTTCACTTTCCCATCTCGAAAAAGAAAAAAAGAAAGAAAACAGAAGTAAAAGGAAGAGAAAAGACCATGTGTTAGGGATTGAGGGATGGTGCTGCCCATGTTTTTTGGTTATTTGTGCTCTAGGTTATTTTGACCCCGACTTTCTAAGAAATGCACATCTTTTTGCAGCTGTTAGTCTTGTGCAATTTGTACTTAAATTGGTTGTTCTCATTTGAGTATTTCCTGTACTGCAAAATGTAGGTCCTTTTAATTTTGTTTTAGATAATAATTTTATATCAAAGCACTGTACTTCCTCTTCTCTTTGTTTTAAATGTTTTCTCCTATGCTTTATTAGTATTTATGCTTGATTTTGACTAAGCACTAAGTTTTGAGCTAACTATGCACTTAGCAATCCAGGTTTAACATCTTATTGATCTACTTTCGTTTATATATATATATATATATTCTGCAGTCTGCAGCAGTGCTGGTTATCATCAATAAACCTATAAATTGTAAATAACTAGTCTTCTTAGAATACATTTTTAAGGGCTTTGGATTTCCCCTTTGCAAGAGTTCAACATCTTTTTGATGGAAGTAATATATTTCATCAGTGGCATCAAGGAGATACAAAATTACAGAATTAGCAGATGTTAGCTCCAGTACACTACATTTCTATTCAGGATGGGGAGCTAAACCGTTAACCAAAAAATTTTGAGGTTAAGCTAAAGTAAACTGATAAAAGTCTCAAGGTAGGAGCCAACATTATGTACAGGGGTGTGATGGCTCCAACTAAAGAGGTATAATAGACTTTTTGCTTTAGAAGGGGTGGGTAAGGGTTGAAATGCTATCAAAACTTTGTGATTCCTCTCTTGTCAAAGACACCAAAAGATGCATGCAGGCATCATTTTTCGGACTTTCTTGATGTCCCTGTGAATTGTCTACTTGCGTCATCACTCAACTGCTTCCTTAACGCCCAGAGAGCGGGTCCAGCTTATTCCCAGAATTATTAGAAACATAGATCTCATGCCTGCAGCTACTGGGCAGTGAAAGACTGGTAGTTGATAGGTTATGAGCTTTGCTGACACATGTAACATCTATACTAGCTGGAATTTCCTTGTAGAAAGGTTATGTCGAGTTAGTCAGGCTCTTCTGAGAGCTGTCCATGTTAAGGTCTCGGATGAGAGAATGCAAAAATGCAAGGGATATTATGGGTTGTTATCCCTTTTGTTTGCTCTAGCATGGAATGGTTTTTATTTGACTGGAGGAGATTTCAATTCCTAATTTTCAGTCACGGTTTAAGTTGATCCTAAAACAACTCTATACTTAAAAGTATTCGTAGATTTCTAATATTGTATATTTGTTTTGTTTGAGCCCGTTCAAAGTATGTAGAATGTTGCTGTTTCCATACTTTTTCATTTTTTACTTCAGTTCACTCAGATAGTTGATTTTGTAAAATCGTTTATAGGGTGGAGGAGTTGCTACCAAGAAGGGAGTCATTCCAGCACCAAGACTAATTAGTTCTACAGAGCTTGAGTAATACACATGCTCCATTTGTTACTATTCCAATATAATAGGTTGCAAGTATGTGATGTTTTGCCTTGAATAAACTGCAGAGACTTTCGGCCTCTTATCCAATACCGGAAGGATCGAGATACAAATCTAATGTTTGAAATTCTTGACGGAAAGATGCTGAAGGATGGTTATTTATACAAAAAAGTGGGGACTGATTCATTGAGCTATTGGGGTGTAATGCCTACTGAAGCCGAACTCCTAAAGTTTGAACCTGCTATTAATGATGAACCCCAAGATGTAGACTGGCTTACCCAGCTTTATGGTGCTCGGAATAAAAAGAGAATCACAAATGATTTTAAGGTTGGTCAGAAAGGAGGTGAGAAAGGAGAGAGTTCTTCAAGCTCTAGCATGGAAAACAATTTTGAAGTAGATGATCTTGTATTTTTTGGGTAGGTTTTGTTTCTTTCTGTTTACCAATTTGGAATTTGCATCCTGTATTTACACTCTTTGCTTAATCATTCTTATATGATATTACAGTAGGAATGATTTTGGCATCATTATTGGCAAGGAGAAAGATGATAGCTTTAAGGTATATGCTAGTCTATTGGCTTTATTTTACTTTGAGTGGATAATATATTACTTAAGTGGTTATTTCTCAGATCATGAAATATGGATCAGAGAGACCTGTCGTAGTGAGTGTTCAACCGCGTGAGTTGAAGCGTGCATCTTTTGATAAGAAGCTATTCACTGTGAAAGACCAGCTAAATAATGTCATTTCAATCGGTGACGTGGTTAGCGTTTTGGATGGTTCCTTGAAGGTTTGACTGCTATTCATCTTATTTTTTGTATGATTGTGGTAGTGTCTGACTCATCTTCTGCACACGCACCTTAACTAATCCGTCAGTGACTTGCTATATTACACCACTTCCCACCAAAGGTTAGGTAGATGAGATTAATTCACTAATGCTTCTGCTGGTTTTGGAAACCCTGGTTCTCAAGGTTGTTACTCCACTTGATTATCCCTTGGGAAGGTGGACTTTTGTTCATGGAAGGAGTAACATCATTTTATTGTTATTAATCTTCTGAAATGATGTAATGGAGGATTAATAAATGCAGGATAGACAAGGAACTGTGAAGCAGATTTACAGAGGTGTTGTCTTTCTATATGACCAAAGTGAACAGGATAATAATGGTTATCTGTGTGTCAAAGGTCAGATGTGTGAAAGAATTACAAGCAGTGGTGGTGTATTGAATGAGAAGGTCCGTACATTTGGTTTTCTTTGAATTGATCATATTTATATGTTATCCATATTTTTCCCCTAATTCTTTTGTGCGGATTTTAAGCAGGGAAGTGAGCCTGGTCCTTCAGGTTTTGCAGATTTCTCATCATCCCCCAAGTCCCCTCTATCACCTGAGAAATCTTGGAGAGTGAAGGATGATAACAGCAGCTGTATGTTTTTTTATGAGTCTGCTCTTTTGCTGATTGATGCCTTGAATCAAGGCACTGCTCACAATTAAAATATTGATCCCTTTAACTTCTGTTATTTTTTCCTGTACAGTCAAGCGTGAGGATAACAATGAAATGTTTTCAGTTGGGCAGTCACTGAGAATCCGAGTGGGGCCTTTGAAGGGATATCTTTGTCGTGTAATAGCCATACGACGTTCTGATGTTACAGTAAAGCTTGATTCCCAGCAAAAAATTCTTACAGGTTCATACATTTCCCTGCTTTGACTTTTAATGTTATATGGGACATTGTCACTAACCAGTCCATCTTTGTAGTCAAATCTGACCATCTTGCGGAAGTTCATGCAAAGCGTTCCGTCATGTCTCTTGGGTACAATTTCTTTACCTGAACTAATTCATGTAGAAACTTGCAATTACTTTTTGACATTTTGATTTTTTTTAACTCTCTTTACTTTCTACAATAGGGTCGATGGTGATTCATCAAAACCTTTTGACCTGCTTGGAACACAGGATGGTTCTGATGGTAAGAAGCGTTTTTCTCGTTTTCTTGGATGAGTGGTACTCCTTCTGTCCCAATTTATGTGGTACTGTTTGACCGGGCACAAATTTTTTTAAACAATAAGGAAGAGTTTGTTGTGTTTACCATATTGCTTTTATTAAAGTCACTTAAGTGCTTACTTTTAGTTGACTTTTCTTCACAATAAAGTGTTAAGTGGGACCCAATACTGGCAAAATGGAGATGGTGCCATTATATAATTGCAAAATAATAGGTGCTTTTAAGCCAAAGTAGCTTTTAAGCAGTTTTGAAGTGTGTGGGTAAAATTAGAAGTGCTTATAAGCAGTTATTTTAAGGCAAAATAATAAAAATAAGCCAAAAGCCGTTAAGTTAGAAATCCTAACTTATGACTGTTGGCTTATAAGTCATATGCCAAAAGCCAATCCCAATGGCCTCTAAGCCTTCAAAGCATCTTCTGTTCCTTTTTCACCCAACTGGTCCAAAAAAGTGCAGGCACAGATGGTCGTCCTTGTCTCCCTATTTTTTTGTGCATTTCTATTCCTTCCTGCAACATAGCGGTTTGATGCCTGTCAATGGCATTGCCCGTTTTAGATTGTATAAAGCTGAAACACATGCACCACAGCTTTCTGGCAATTTACCTTTTCCTCACACTTGGAGATTCTGCTGCACAAGATCATTCCCACCATCCTTTCTAGTTCTTTTGTGTCAAACAAGCTTCATTTGCAGTTATCCAACTTAACTGGTGCTTTGGCTTCCAGAGCATCTTCCAAGGTCACTATGTAACAGTACTCTGCATGTTCACAAAGTTCTGCACCCAGACTTAAACAGTGTATTTCCCATCCTTTTGGTGTTCTGGCCCCTTCTGATTTTCCAGCAGATTAGCGGCTCCCCTAATTTCCCAGTACTCACAGTTTCTCTTAAAAGATAATTCCTGTCAGCTTTGTGATGTGCCACTGTTGCGTTAGCATTTACTTCCAAATTTTATTGGGGTGGGTATTTCCTGCTCAAACGTATCTGTATGCCATTACCCATTAACAAGTGTGTAATTTAAGGTAATCATCTCTGAGTTTTCAGATGCTCTTCAACAAGTCCACTCCATGAGGTCCCGTGACAGGTTTGCAGGACCAACTGCTTATCCATTTCTAGCAATTATAACCTCCTCCTGCATGTGAAATTTGTTGCTGCTTTAGAACATACCCTTCTGGCTGTATCTTAGAGGCTTCTTTTTTCTTTTGATTTGTTTAGCTTTTGGCTGTCTTCTCTATTGTTATTTAATGTCATATTCTCTTTCATACTGTCTTTTAAATACAAGTATAGAGCCTGTTCTTCCAATCCTTTCTTCACTTTGTTGCAGTTACTCTGTAATCAAAAGACAGTACTATCTAATGTAAAATTGAATTTTTAGGGTCAAGTAGTGCAGTTGATGAGATTCAGCCTAGCTAACAAATTTATTGAGGTTCTAACTTATCGTGTATGTATTTACCAGCTGTTTCTTTATCTTTCTGGCAGATTGGATGGTTAAAGGGGCTACAGCCACCGAGGGTAATACCGGGAATGCATCATGGTGTGCATCTGGAGGTAGTGATAGAACTGCTGCTGAATCCGGGCAAGATGATGGTTGGGCGAAAGCTGCTTCTACTGCTGGTGCTACTAATGGTGCGTCTGATGGCTGGGGAAAAAAGGTCGAATCACATCAAGAGAGCACTGAAAAGGTTACGGATAGTTCCTGGGGCGGATCTGCAAAAAAACAAGGGAATGATGGTGATTCTGGCAATACCGCATGGGGCAAGCAGGATGGTGGATCTTCCTGGGGTAAGCAATCTGATGCAAATGCGGAGACTGGATGGAAACAGCAAGATGGTGGATTGGACAAGACAGATAGCAAATCCTCGTGGAGTCAGCAGGGTGCTGGATCTTCGTGGAATAAAAGTGATGGTGGATCTTCTTGGAGTAAGCAAGCAGGTGGATCTTCTTGGGGTAAGCAATCTGATGCAAACGCAGAAACTGGATGGAAAAAGCAAGATGATGGATTGGACAAGACAGATAGCAAAACCTCATGGAGTCAGCAGGGTGCCGGATCTTCTTGGAATAAGAATGATGGTGGATCTTCTTGGAGTAAGCAAGCAGGTGGATCTTCTTGGGGTAAGCAATCTGATGCAAATGCAGAAACTGGATGGAAAAAGCAAGATGGTGGGTTGGACCAGACGGATAGCAAAACCTTGTGGAGTCAGCAGGGTGCCGGATCTTCTTGGAATAAAAATGATGGTGGATCTTCTTGGAATAAAAATGATGGTGGATCTTCTTGGAGTAAGCAAGCAGGTGGATGTTCTTGGGGTAAGCAATCTGATGCAAATGCAGAAACTGGATGGAAAAAGCAAGATGGTGGAGTGGACAAGACGGATAGCAAAACCTCATGGAGTCAGCAGGGTGCCGGATCTTCTTGGAATAACAGTGATGGTGGGTCGTCTTGGAGTAAGCAAGCAGGTGGTTCTTCTTGGGGTAAGCAATCTGATGCAAATGCAGAAACTGATGGGGAAAAACAAGATGGTGGATCTAGTTGGAGCAAGGCTGATGACGGGAAAACCTCTTGGAACAAAAAGGATGATGGATCTTTCAACAAGCAAGTTGGAGGTACTTCATGGGACAAAGGAAGTGGTGCATCTGCTTGGAATAAGAAGGAAGCTGGATCTAGCGGGGGCGAAGATACCAGATCTACATGGGGCAAACAGGGTGGTGGGTCTTCTTGGGGCAAAGAAGCTTCAGGGGGCTCATCTTGGGGTCAGTCGGTGGATCAAACTACTGAGGAGTCAAAAAGGTCTGATCAAAATGAAAGCTGGAGAAAGCCCAGTGGTACATTTGGTGGTTGGAAAGGTAGTGAAAGTGGGAGCAATGGTGGTACGGACCAAGAAGGGAGCTGGGGAAGGCCAAGAGAATTTGAGGGAGGTCGTGGATCAGGTGGCAGGAGAGGACGAGGTGGTTGGCGAGGAGGTCGAGATCAAGGTGGTAGAGGAAGATCCTTTAATCAAGGACGGTCTGGTAGCTGGACTAGTGATGGTGAAGATAATACTTACAATGCAGCATCTAATGGGAATCAGTCCAGTTGGAATAATTCTCAGGAACATGGTAAAAAATTTAATGAAGACGTCAATGTTCCTGGTAATCAATCATTTGATTGCCAGAGCACTGGTGGTTGGAGTGCTTCCAAATCATCAAATGATGGGTGGTCTTCTAGTTGGAATAAAAATTCCTCCCCAAAGGAGGTAGGAGGTTCTAGTGGAAACCAGTCTGATTGGGACAAAAAGTCATCTGGTGAAGTGGGTGGAGCTGGTGGTTGGGACAACAAGATCACCCAGAAAGTGTCAGAAGGGAACTCCTCTGCATGGAATAGCAAATCGACAGCTGAACAAGATGGAAACGGAAACAATCAAAATGATCCATGGAGTGTTAAAAAAACTTCTGATGGAAGTTCATCTACAGGATGGGCTCAAAATAATTCGTGGAAGAGTGGAATAAATGATGCTGGTGGAACTCAAGATTCTTGGAGCAGTAAAAGTAACTGGAATTCCGGAAGTGGCTTCGGTGGTGACAACCAGCAATCTGATTCTTATAGCGACAGGGGAAGAGGTGGTGGTTGGAGGGGAGGCCGTGGTGGATCAGATAGGGGTGGATATGGAGGTAGGGGTGGTTCAGATGGCGGTGGCTTTGGAGGTCGGGGAGGTTATCGAGGTAGAGGGGACAGAGGAGGTTTTAGAGGCAGAGGATCAGATGGGGGAGGATTTCGTGGTAGAGGGCATGGAAGGAGGGATGAAAGTGGTGGATGGCAGAATAGAAATGATTCACAGGAAGATAAACCCTACAGTTGGAGCAAAAGCTCAGGCAGTGATGCTGAGGGATGGAAATCCAATAGGGGCAGTTGGAGCCAAGATAACAATAACAAAGGCAGCTGGAAGAGTGCTGATAGTAGCGGTAATGCTGATGATGGTGGATGGAAGAAAGGATTCGACTCTGAAAAGAATGCGAGTGGAAGTGGTGCTAGTACCACCAGTTGGAGTAGTCAAGGAAATAGTTGGAAAACATCAACTACTACTGCAGGAGGTAATGCTGATGATGGTGGATGGAAGAAAGGATTCGACCCCACAAAGAATGCAAGTGGAAGTGGTGGCAGTTGGAATACTCAAGGAAATAGTTGGAAAACATCCACTGCTACTACAGGAGGTACATCGTCAGGGTGGGGTCAGCAGACAACGGTAAGCGAAAAAGAGGATCAGAATGGCAAGGGAACAAGTTGGAACCAGGGAACTGGTTCAGAAAACGCGAGCACAGCTTGGACTACAAACAAATCCAACACTGATGATGTGAATAAGTCAAAAGAAACAAGCGACGGATCCAGTGATGCATGGGGTAAAGCAACCAGCTCTTGGGGCAAAGGAAACAGCTCTGGCAGCCAGGGAGGCTGGTGACAGCTTTGGATGGTAATTAATGTGCATAAACTTGGTTGATTTTTATATCCTTCTTATTCAAGTCATTTTACTCTAAAAACTTTGCCCTATATGATGCACAGATTCTACTTGCAGATATTTCGGACGACAATCAACGTTTTTTCATTCAAATATGAACTATTTGAAACTTCATAAACTGTGATTATACAATGCTTGATATAGTTGTTCGGTTGAGATTGCTATTTGAAATATTTTGATTCTAAACTGACTCCTGTTATGGTCTTCCAAATTGATCTGTTTAATTTGGAACTGGCTAAAATGTTTTAATGTATAGGTCATTTCTATTTGCAAGTTTGCTTTCCCATTTCTGCCAACCTGCCTTGTCGAACATCATACTAATAATTTTGTCCGAAATTTATGCAGGTTATTTTGATATGGAGGGTCACTTATGGAAGGACAGAGTAGGTCTTGGGGAAGCATGAATTTGAACTGTAGATGCTAGAGTGTCGTTAAGTTATTACTCTTGAATTGCAGGACGTAAACTTTTGGGATGTTGGATGCTTCATAAGACTTTCTTCATTTTCAATTTCAAGACTGATACTGTCGTGTTGCTTGCTTTGGCAATGACTTTAAATTGTAGCCTTTGGCATGGATTGGTGTTTATCACATTACCTTTCTCGTCAATTTGTGTTATTTACTTTTGTTTGATACTTATTTTGGGGGCGTCTTGATTCATGCGAGTACACCTTTTATTACAAGGCTTGACTTTGTATGTGATATATTTACATACATTTTGTGTTTCGAGTAAATGATAGCTCCGCATACTCAAATTTGAAGGCTTTCAATTAGACGTTGAGTTAATAGTTTGAGGTGAGCTGCTTGTTTGTTAGGGAAGTGTTGCCTCTTCAACAGGTAATGTAACGTTACTAATAATATAATCACTATAATTTAGTGATTCCACGGAAGACCATTCCTATCAAGGTTGCAGCTTTTTTCTCAATCTACTCATTTGGACCCTTTAGAGGCTCTAATCATGGAGAGCTCAGATTCTAAATACGCATAATTTTCCTTTAAAAATAACTTTTTCCGATCGGAGAATGCATTAAATATTTACTCAAACCATTATGATTTCCAAGGCTCAGCTCAGGATGCACTTACTGCACATGACTTTGAGAGTTATAATACAGGACCCTTGGTAATTTATGGGGGGGCCACTATAAAATGCTATTTTGCATTATTAACATTAAAATGATGAATTATTATGCAAGTGAAAAGGATGTTTAGAGTTTCCTCAAATCACTCGCACATGGAAACTAATGTCAATTGTCTTTGAAATAATATAATTATTAGGCCTAGAAAACAAAAGAACACATCGTATCGAAGTGTTTGGTTGAATTGAAAAAGGCTAAAAAGTAGTAATAGGCTCTGAAATTGATGTATGCTACAAAAAAGGAACCATAGCCAACCATTCTCTTTATCTTTCAAAAATTTAATACTAATACAATTTTCCACAATTTAATTCATCATCATCTAACACAAAAAAAGTCAAGAAATTCCAATAGCTACCAATTCCAAGTCATACTCAACAACCCCACAAGAATAAAATGATTAAAAATAAGTGGTGATATCCACTAGTTAACAACCACCATAAATGCCTCTTTGACATTCTTGGCAATCAATAATGCATTTTTCGCCTCAATTTATGTGATGTTATTAACTTGATCTCCCAGAAGCAGAAGTTGTATGCTATAATATAGAATATTAAAAGTAGATTAAGTGCATTACTAATAAGAATTTATTAGGATGACACAAAAATATATTGATCTTTTTTTTTAAGTCAAATATCATTAGATTAACACTGGACCACAAAAAATTTAGATGACGAGGATGAAAGATCTACAAGGAAGAGTCAATCGTCAATGGTTCTACAATTGCAAGTACATTTACTAAAAAGACAACTCTACATTGCCTACTTAATTACACTTTGGATATGTCATTATGCAAGTTTCAAATAACACTGTTGAAATAGGTCTTACACCTAACTCACACTCTAAAAACTAGCTCAAAGGGATGAGGATTGCCTAAACCTTATAAGGAGACGACCCATCCCATTAACTACCAATGTGGGACTTTATGTCTCAACACCCCCCTCACGCCCAGTGCTTAGTATCTGGTGCGTGGACAATTTTTTCGGGAGCCCAACATTGGGTGAGACGGGCCCTGCTCTGATACCATGTTGAAATAGGTCTTAAGCCTAACTCACATCCCAAAAGCTAACTCAAAGAAAGGAGGATCGCCTAAACCTTATAAGGAGACCACCCATCCCATTAACCACCAATGTGGAACTTTGTGTCTCAACAAACACTAATCAAAAAGATTATTCTACATCGTTTACTTAATTACACTTCTGATATGGTATTAAGCAAGTTCTTTCTTTTGCGAATACGAGATAGATCGACAACTGATACAGGACTAAAACACTTTTTGAAATAGTGATAAACCTAATTCAAAAATATAGATCAATCAAACAAAGGAATAATCTAAAATAAATTTTAAACATTTATGTTAAATTTCGTAAATAAATAAATTCTCAAGCTAATTGAGATGTACGCATGGTAACCATGAACTTCTAAAAAAAAAGCCAACTCTTTTTCAGTGGACACCTCTTTTTCTTATTTTGTCTTCTTCATTTCGTAAGCATATTCTATTTTTACATCTCTTTCTTCAAACTGTCCACCATTTCTCATATTATTAAGCATAGAATTGACATTTAAAATTAAAACTATATATTAAAAAATAGAAAAAAACATAATTCTTTTCGGGACAGATAAAAAAAATGCCACATATACATAATTGAAAAATCTTGTGATTGACCTTTGTCAAATTGCAAGTTTTTCTTATATCTTATGATTTTTTTTCTTGAATAAATATAATAATATTCTTCTCTCCTATATACAAAAATAGTATATGCTATAGTAAAAGTAATAATAATTGTAATGATAATTGGTCACCATGGTTGGTGGTAATGTACAAAACTAAAATATTTAAAAGAGATAATAAAATAATATAAGTGGTTGATGATAATTTTCCTGGTGCATTATTCCCAAATATCATTTCAAAGAAGTCACTTTCATCACCGGCGCCGGTGGACCCGCCGGCGCCGCTCCCGCTGGCTCCGGTGGTGGTCCCTCCTCCATGTGTTATACTAATACTATTATCCCTATTTTAAAAAGTTAAATAAATAATGCAATGTATTATTAGAGACACATATAGGATAAATAATGATTTCAACTGAATTTAATATTTTCGATAGAAAAAAAAAAAGAGATATAAATGTAAAATTAGACGTGTGCATATAAAGAGGAGGATTTTAGATTCAGTTCTTGAAGTTTACTGATTTTAGGTGTTAGTCATTTTAAGTCTGGTATCCGCATTATTTGTCGTACTATGCTATTAGTTTATCTAGATAATGTTATTATTAGTTCATCTTTTCTGTTTCCTTCCCTTCCTTTTGTCGTATCTAGTGCGTTCTTGCTTACGGGTAACAACCTCTCTACTTCTAGTAATGGTAAGGTCTGCGTACATTCTACCCTCCCCAGACCTCACTTGTGGGATTCTACTAGATATATTGTTGTTGTAGTCATTTTAAGTCTGAATTATAAATAAAAATTTGTATGTGTTACAGATAAAAATAATAATTATATTTTGGAGTATTTATATATTATCATATGCTTTCATATTTAGTATCTTCTGTTTTGGGGACTTGGTATTATTGAGATAAGGGTCTTCTGGAAAACTATCTCTATCTCTATGAGTTAGTAGTAAGATTTACATATATTTTACTCGCCTCAGACTTTACTAGTGGGATTCCACTAATATATTATCGTCGTTGTTATTATACAAATAGTGATCATATTTTTTCTATTTTATCATGAGTTCCAAGTATATAATAAAGTATTTTTAGTCTCCTTCTACAATTATTGAGTTCTCTAATTTAATCCAAAATTTAGTCATTATATCTTCTCTATTTAGACACCAAGCTTAGTTTGCATTGATGCAAACTACATTCCATTGACACTTGAACTAAACTACTCCAATTTATGAAATGTTGAGTCTATTAAAATTTAAAGTTTCAATTTTCCCCTTTTTAAATACCAATAATTATTCAATAATTCTATTTGTTAAACAAAGAGATTAAGTGAGACATATACCTAAAACAATCCCTTCTTTGTTTTATAATAGAAAAATTTAATAGTTTGTTGGAGAAAATGCATGTGGGCAAATAGTAGATATTCCATTATGGATCTCAATTTTCTTTGATAATGATACTTTAAAAAAAATTATTTCATGAAAAACAAGAGGTTGAGTAATTTTTTATTGATTAAATTTTTTAAATTAAATGATTTTAATTGGTTAAACAATTGGAAAGGTCTTTTTGACATGACATTTTCTAGGACCCCAATACATCCAAAAAAAAAGAGTGAAGGAAAATTTTCATTTACAAAAAGAATTATATATTGTTTATATAGGTGAATATTATTACAAGATAAAAAATAAAATTGAATTATATGCCTACATGGCTACATTAAACAATACAATTAAGTGTAAAATAAAAGTTATTTTATCTATGTAACCACAAATAATCCCAATCAGTGGTGGAGCCAAAATTTCTTTAAGCGGATTCAAAATTTTGCAAAAGTAGACACATAAAATAATCGAAGGTGGTTCGACATCTATTATATATATAAAAAAATTATTTTTATTAAACATAAATAGTATAAATTTTCACCAAAAAAATTCACTGATCCCAATATATTTCCACAAGAATGTAAAATGTATGTTTAAACACAATTTTAAATTTCAAAAATTACATCTTCACTAACTCTAACTTTTTGCATTCTAACTTTAAAATATTATGATCAAACAAAAATTTTATCCTTCAATCTATAAGATAGTGAGTCTAATATCTACTGGTACTTGCATGTGGGCCTTGTGGGCCCATATTGAGCAACTAGGCCATATGGGCCCTACCTTTATCTCAAAGGAAAGTAGTCCAAAAAGCCCAATTAATGTCAAAAAGTGGGGTCCAAATTCTTTTAATAAAAAGTGTTTTGTTGGGCCCCACATTTTGCATGGGCTGTAATCCATGAACCATGAGAATCTAACTCACACATCTCAGATGCTCTTATTAAATAACCTAAACTTCCGTTTTTGCCCTTCTCTAAATTTTATATAATTAATTATATAAATTGGATTTTAAAAAATAAAATAAAAAAGAATTCATGGGAAAGACTTGGAATAATTCCACTTCAAGGACAACTAATCCTGTTGCTTAATTTAAAAAGGTGATTACATAGAGTAAATTTATCTCTAAAATATTTTACTTTCTTTTCTCATATTATACTATTTTTTAAAAAAGAAAAATAAAATTGAACAAGTTCTTAACTTTAAATATGATCGCACTTCTAGTGCTCTATATAATAAATATTGAACTATTACTATGTACTTATAGTACTTTGCACTTAATTTTGGACTCTTTTTGTTAGAAATTTATGAGGGGCAATAATAATTGATGACATCGATCGAAAATTATAAGATTTTTGACGTAATTTTAAATAAAAGAAAAAATGCTAAATGATTTTTTCTTTATTTCTCAGTAGAGTTTATTCATGTTTCTCTTATGCTCATCAAATTAGTCTATAAATGAAAGTTCATTCGAAAATTATGATTATAATGATATTTTTTCTTTATAATTGTATAACAAAAAATATTCTTAATCCAGTTCGAAAAAAAAGTCTAGATTTACATCCACGACACTTTATATATGCATAAATGACATCAAAAGTCATTAGGTCCACGAGGTGATCAAATCCAAGAAAAAAAAACTTGGACCCTTTCGAGCTGTGACATCTTCATGCCTTTTAAATTAGAAATACTTTCTCCGTTCTATTTTACTCGTCATTATAAATTTTGATATAATTTTTGAAAAAAAAATAATGAAAAATATTATTTGATCAATATATTTTGATAAATAATTAAATTTTTATTTATATATGTGCATTTAATTCTAAAATAAGTAATGCTAAGGACAAAATTAAAAATAATAATTAATTCTCTAATAATTATCTAAATTAATAATTATTTTTAATATACTCGACAACTAAAATAAGACGGACGAAATATTATCCAACACTCACCAAGGAGGCTAGCCAAACAAGTTCTATGCATAAAACAACATTACTAAGGTAACTTTACTACGATAAATATTTTTAAAACTCATAATTAGAGGTTTTTGTTAGTTCAAGTCTTTTGAATAAAATTTTATTCACTTTTAATTAAAAATTTCGAATCAAACTTATTAAACGGTGGGATCACTAAAACTAAATATAAAAAAAAAGTGACTTTATTTAAATCGATCTGGACTTGACAATAGAAAAAAGACAACTCAAAATGAGTTCACATCTCTATTTTGGGGTTTGAATTTAGTTTTTAGACTCTCAATGCACGTATTTTCACGTGGATTCATAATAGCTTTGTACTTATTCTACCCTTTCTAAATATATATATATATATAGACATATTTTCTTTGTTTCAATTTGTTTCTTTAATTTAATTTAATATAATATAAAATTTTAAAAACAAGAATAAATTTAAAATTCAAACTAAACTATGCAAAATGTATACAAAATTTCCTATGATCTAGCATTGAATTTGACATAAAATTTAACGAATAACAAAATTAAATTTAAAATTCCAAACTAAGCTACGCAAAAATTATCCAAAATTTCTTTTTCCTATGATTTAACGTTGAATGTAAAATTAAAACTAAAGAATCGTAAAGAAAAGAAGTATATTTTTAAATGGACGAAAAAAGAAAGCAAAATAAAAAAGTTGAAACGAAGAGAGTATATTTTCTAGCCTTTAACGAGTCCACACTATCGTCTATTCGATCAACGCCCTCACTGTGAAATAAGAAATAAATAAAAAATTGTATTTTTCTAGTAAAAAAAATATACTAAATAAAAAATAAATCATATTCTCTTCAGACTTAAGTCTACACAATACTAAACTATATCAGGTCTCTAAGTTTTGGTTCTAAATACAATCAACATCTCTTTCACATTTTGGTGATGTGAGATTTTGTCATGGTATCATAACAAGATATCAAATAACTTAATCCTCTACAACTCTAGCAAATAAGAACAAATTACCTAATCTTTCTTTATGTTTACTAATATTAATTCATAATCTCCTCGAATTTATAATCTATTTCAGTAACTGCTCGACCACTTTGTCAATCTTTTTAATTTCAATATCTCTTAGGTAGAGGAAAAGTTTCCCATTGATATCTTTTTACGTGTAATTTTTAATTATCGAATTTTAAGTATCTTAAAATTAAAAAATTATTTAAACTTTATTAGGGGTAAAAATGACAATATAACAAAAGCATGTCATGTTTAATTCTATAAGCGAATCTGAGAAAGAATAGAATATAATGAGATTAAAAAAACTATTTTCGAAAGATTTCTAGTTAAATTGAGAATATAGGAGAAATACAGGGTGTGTACCTTGGAGCACCAAAAACACCAGCATTGAGAGTGAGTTGATCAATTATATCAGCAGATTTGGGCTCCACGCTCGAGGCTTTCGCGTATTGGCTGCTGAGTCCTCCATCCCCTGATGGCACAAAAAATGCTCCATTTACCATTACGTCTCCTTCAGATCTCCAGTTCCACCCACTCCACTCCCTCTCGTCTGTATCTACGCGCTTTGTCACCTTTTTAAAAGACAAACATTCTTGTTTATAGTTAAATCAAAGTACAACTAATTATGCAGTAATAATTTAAAATTAACTAAAAAAGGGACCATTAAACCTTGGGGTAAGGATTCCTTTGACATTATATGACTTTTATCGTAACAAAATGCTGTTTATAAATTTAAATTGCTTAGTCGATTAAGTTTTATTTGATTATCTACAATTTTATTATGAGTTCAAGGTAAAAATACACAACCAAACATTAAAGGGGTGTTTCGATTCGACCATGAAACTTTTTTATTTTTTTTCGGAATTGAACTTTAAGAAAATCGTATAATCATAAAATTTTAAGAATCAAAAAAATAAATAGAAAAGTATTTTCATCTTTTTCACTTTAAATTACACATAAAAAGTCGAAAAATCTTTCGGAATGACCCAATGGTTTGGACTTGAGACTATCATGTTGGAAGTCTTAAGTTTGAAACCTCTTGTCAGCGAAAGCAAAGAATTTGCTTTCTGAGTTGCCTAGTACGAGTTACCTTTCTTATGTGATTTGCAAGTTATTGTACAGAAACGGGATTTACCTTATGCAGTAATAGCTATAGATTCTCCTTAGTAATAAAAAGTCGAAAATAATTCTAATTTGTATGTAAAGACAAATAAAACTCCACTTTTTAAATATTTCTTTTTTTTCACTTTCAAAACAAAAATTATGTTTTCTTTCAAACTAATAATGAAACATAGACCAACAACTATCGATTGATAAGACTCACGAGGGTATGACAAATAAGGTCCCTACAAGAAT
>JAOTQR010000007.1:2829359-2847150 GCA_025774065.1 Solanum ossicruentum | reverse complement strand
TACTCTTCCATTCCTTCTTTAATTTCCAGTCTAATTTTCTAGTAAAATCCTTTCAGTTACTTAGATTTTATAACATATTCAAAATAATTCGATTATCACTTATAAGTTAAACTTAAATTGGTCATTCGACCACTGTTATTTTACTAAAAGTGTATTTGTTGTTAGGGAAAATTAAGTTTGTATCTTTTTATATTTGTACGTTGATATTATACTGATATTAGCACCTGTTTGTATGATATACCAATAGGATATCACACATGATTAAACTCAATTTTATATGATATTGCTATGGTATAAATATACCTATAGAGTATATAACGAATATATTTTCTATAAATTTAGAGTTTAATAATTTTTTATTTGTTTCTTATTTATTTCTTCAAAAAGGATCATATATACCAATTGAGTATCAATATACCACCAGAGTATCATAAAGAACTACGCTTATTCTACATGATACCGCCATGGTGTATAGATATCGCCAGAATATATTTCACTGTATTCATGCCAACGTCAACACGATGTCAACACGCAAAATAAAAAGGGGTAAGTAGGTAGAAAGACAAATAGTTTCGGTAATGAATTCATTAAATATAAATAGTTTAGATTTGATCTATTAAGAATAAATAATTTCAAATCAGGTCTATTTTATGTATTTTTCCTTGTTCTTATGCACTTTTACCATTAATGTTTGCTTTCCTCCTTTTTCTTTTATGTTCAAAGCTTTTCTTTTAAATTGAGGTGCCTCAAACATAAATTATTTTGAGTAAATAGTATATTAAGGTCTCAAAAATATTGAAAGAAGCTCATATCTAAATTTGAAGTTATTTAAAGAAGATTTGAGTTGGGTGAAATGTAAAAAAAAAAAAATTGATTTACAATTTATAAGACAATGTATATAAATATATATACATATTTGGACATGGTTATACATCATTTATATATGATTCTACATTATTTATACAATATTGATGTATTACATATATTTGCGTTTGACCATAAAAATTGTAAATATTTTGAAAGAGCAGTTTTTATTGGTGAAAATGATATTTTTGGGGGTGATTGGGCATGATTCTTTTTATTTTTTTTAGTTGAACTTCGTCAAACACATTCGACTATGAAAATTCAAAAAATTTCAAAACTCAATGTGAAGTTAAAGTCCCAATTTTCCAAAAATTTGAATAACACCAAAATATTATTTTCACTCCAAATTACTTAAATAAAATTTAAAGAAAAGCTTAATATCATGCCAAACATCGAAACACAATTTCAATTTTTAAATACTTTCTCTATTTCATATTACTTATCCACTTTTCTTGAATCTTGTTTCGTGAGATTAAAATTGATAATTGTGGGCGTGAAGTTGAACTTTGTCATCTTAGGTTTAAACTTAACCTTTGGTATATCCTAGCTTTAGATCTATGCAATTTAATCTAGTTAAAATTTCTTTAAACTAATTATATAATTAAAAACTTTAACCTCTCATTAAAAAATATTATTTTTTTATTACTTGATGATTCGAACTTATAATTTTAAATTTATCTGTGAAGGATATTACCGTCAAAATAACTCCTCCTTAATTACTTATATTTTAAACAATTTTTAAAAAAATTAAATATATTTTAAACAAGTAGCCAATTCAATTTGGTTACAAATGGATCTAAGGACCCAAAGTCCGACTTGACATTTTGTCCCAATTTCAAATTGCATTTCGGCGGTGAAGTTTACAGCCAATCGGCGGCAAAATTGACAGTCCTCGGCGGCGATGTTTCCGGCGAAATCGAGTTGTAAGTTCCTCCACCCTCTTCTCAGTTCGACTAAAGCCCTAATTTGCATTCCTATTTTGCACATTTTTTTAATTTGAATATTTATTTCTGATTATCTGAAACCTTATGGAGTACGAGTTAGGACGGAGAGCTTGAGTAGAGAATATTAAGATTATTAGCGATGAAGTAATTATCATATGGAATTTCAGTACAAATTCCGTTTTTTTAAAATGAAAAAATAGTTGTAACTATTGAATAAATCTTAGTTGTTAGATTTCCTGTTGCTAGAGAGTTGAATTGTATTGTCAATGGCATTGGTCGCCTCTTGGCTAGGAATTGGGAGTTCTACATTGCGCAGTGTTACTGGGAGGCTAATTTGTTAGCTGATGGTTTAGCCAATTTAGCCTTTAGCCAGGAGTCTCACTTTGAATGATATTCACAGGTGCCTTGTAGCATTTCTTCGCGTGCCGCAGGAGATGTTACTGGGTCTCACTTGATGTTTTAGGTCTCTTTTTTGTTAAAATTATTAAATAAAAGAGTTGAATTTTATCTGTAGAAGTAATGGAAAATTTGTTTCTTTTGAAGAAACCAAGGTCTAGGGAAGGGGAAATCAGTGAATGAAGCAAATTTAGGGAAAGCAATGGAGGCTAAATCCAGGAATAGTCCAAGGAAAAAGCTTGCTGATATCAGCAACTTACCTTTGCGAAAGAGATTGTCAAGCCAAGATAAGATTCCAGAACAAATACCAGCTTGTTCAAAAGAGTATATAGAAAGGATCCAGAAGGTATACTTTGTGTTTGTTGAGTGGTTTATTATGTTAAATCTATGGATTTGGCTTTAGTTTAGCTTAATTTTCTTTATTGGATATTTTGATCCAGGAAAACTTGGCGTTGACGAAGATGTTAGCAGAAAGAAAGTATCCTTTAATTGCAGTTGAACGTCATTACTTTCTGGTTGTTAAACACATGCCTTGTCAAATAGTTTTGAGTTGCTTTTGTGCTTTATGATGCTACTTGTACCTTTTTACTAGTGATTTGTGCCTGGTTCCTTGATTCTTTCTCCATAGCAAGATCATTGAAATTACTGGAGTTGAGATACAGAAACTGAAAATTAATACACGGAAAATGCAACAACAAAATCAGCTTCTTGCTCAAGCAAACAGTAAAATGCTTGCGGTTTGTTTTCCCTTCCATTTCCAAGCCTGTCAAACTTTTCTTTCGTCAACTGAACATTTGATCTCCTTTTATGGTGCTAAAGCTATTTGCTTTTTTTCTTTCTTTCTTTTCCCCTCAGGAATTAAATTCAAATAAAGATAGGGTAAGCAATCGGATTCTTTCATCTGATATTCTTTCGAGGCTAGGTTTCCGCATAAGCTTATGTAAATGGTATTTGGGTGGTATCAGGTCAAAACATTACAACACGAGCTTGCATGCATAAAGGGCTTACTTAATGTTATAAAGTTTGAAGCAGAGGTGAGTTACAGTTTAGAGATATTCAAATTATTTCTACATCTTTGTCCAATTATTGGTTGTGGGCATCTCTAAAATTTCAATTGCACTATTTTGTTGTTGAATGCTTTGCCTTTCTTTCTGAAGTATTTTGCCATGATTTCTTCACTTCCGGTATTTCTTTCTTCGATCTGCTTTTATATGGTTTTCCTTGAGCCAAGGGTCTAGCGGAAACCGTCTATCTACCTACCAAGGTAATGGTAAGGTTTGTGTACACTCTATCCCCCCAGACCCCACTTGTGGAATTACACTAGGTATGTTGTTGTAGAAATATGTCATTTCTTTCTGTTTGTCTAAGAAAGTTTTTTTTCTACCGATTAGGAGCAGCCGAGAACAAATATGTGCCAAGATCTGAATGATGAGGTACATAAGCAGCTTTTGGTTATCCCATAACGTCGTAAAGTTGGTTCTAATATACTATTTTGCTGGAAATATTCAAAGGTGAAACCCATGAAGTGTGAGGAGGCAGGAAATCTATCATCAGGAATGGGAAATGATGAGAAAGCTAGAAATCTCAAAAGGAGATCTCAGTCAAAGAGTGAGTGTAGCCTCTCAGTGTGATGTGATATTAATTGTCAATAAGTACTTAGGAAACATTGTTTTTATATTGTTTCCCTACCTCTGATGCATAGGCATGGGCCCTTCTGAGGAAGTTCAATTGGAGGATAAGACGGAAAATAAAAGGTTCGACACTGCATGCTATAACTTGAAGAGCGTATTGGTGGTTTCTCTGAAGTTCAGATTCTAAACATTGTTAAGAGAAGTTTCCTAGCGAATTTGTTGTCTTTACAGATCTTGTGTAAGGAGGCAGTCTGCTAGGTTTAAACCTGAGGCTCTGAAACTCGGTGAAGATTCTTTCGAGGTACAAGACAAATGTGCTCTGCGTCCACCAAAAAGTGATCAAGTGCAAGAAAATGGTTCGGCATCCTCATGTACATCATCCAGTGATCTACACTGCAATCCTTCATCGAAATTTGAACCTACACCCTTCAGAAGAACATCTCTGAGTAGGCCATCAAGGGAGGCAGCTAAGAAGGTTCAGTCATACAAGGAAATCCCTGTAAACGTAAAAATGCGAAGACCCCAATGAACATCCTGCTCTTTGTAGTAACCTTTTTGATATTGGAGCAAGTGGTGATTGGTAAGATTCTCCGATGTACTTTTGCCAGGTTCCATGTTATAATTTTTTGTTGAAACTTGTATGTCTAATTCCATGTCTGCTCCTTAAAAGTTCTATTCCCCCTTCACCAAAAATGCCATCGTCTATGTGTTTCCTGAGTAAATGTTTAAAAAATAAATTCTGCTTGTACAATCTTGATTTACTTTTGACTGATGACTGCATCTGGCTTACTTGGCAGAGAAATCTAGTGTTATTTATACTATCCATATGTTGGCTCAATAGGGGGATTTTCTCTTCATTTTATTTGCTCGTAGAACGCAGAAGATTATGAATTCAACTTAGAATGGAAGTTGGAAGTTTCTCTGATAATAGGTGATGATTTTCAAAGTTAAACGGTATATAGAGTTGTGTTGACCAGGTTTGCTATATATTTAAGGGATTGCAGGTGCATGAGTGTGAGGTGGGATGAGTTTGGAGATGTAAATGCAGATAAATCAACCTGATATATATTATATGAACAATTAAGTATGACGATACCTTGACAACAGGAATTTAAGAAAAGTTAGTACAAATATGTGCTTGAGCAGTCAATTTCATGGTACAGGTTCTGATATTGGACATCAAATTTCATGATTTTTTACCAGCGAAACTGTTGTTTTGCATATTGTGGATTGTAATCAATCACTATGAAGGTATATCGTTATGTAATTTCTATTTTCTGTTATCCTGTTTTTTATAGAACTGTGAATTCATTTGTCTTGTAAAATTGGTTTATTTGACATCCCAAGTTAAACTTGTGACTACCAAGAAAATGATGATTTTATCACATTGGTTTCTTTGTGGTGAAATAGATGCTTAAATTAACACTAACTAAATGACATTTCATATTTTTCACTTTTCTGAAGTATCCAAACCCACTGCACTCATTGTTAAAAGTAGAAACAACAAAAAGTTTTCATAAGTATGCATCCTTGCTTCATCCTTCATGAGGCCATCGGTCACTCCATTTGCTTATCTGATTTTGTACTTTAGTGAAGGGTGTCCCCAGTTTATGCATCAGGTACCTGTAGTCCTGAACTGAATGAGAGTAGCAATTGTTTCCATGCTACAACAAATTAATGATTTCTTTAGAATCTATACCTATTATAAGTGGAACAAGGTTGTGTTATAAAGCTAGATTCGTCCAGCATGAAGGGCTCTTAGTTCAACAAGCATGTTGTTTTTATAATAAGAAGGATTGATTGATTGTATCTTATAATCCAGTTACCATTCTTCCCATTTATGTATCTGGTTGAATTTTTGCCGTAGTCATTCTGAAATCTACTCGTTGTTTTGACACAGAATCCCAGATATCTCTAGTACGTTCAATCTGAATCAATTGGTGTGGATCGGAGTTCACCTCGTGGTCAAGGAGGACATGGTTAGTTGTTACTTTCACCATTGCTCATAATTCTTTGGTAAGCATACATTGCCACCTAGGGATTGTGGTTGCAACTTTGAAAGGAGCTAGCAAATTATCAGGATGGATGGGTATAAGCGATTAGCGATAAGCTATGTAGTTTTTCAAAAAACTAGGATCTTACCAGTTTGTACAGTCTCTCTCCCCACTTTGACAAGGAGTTGGGTCTTGGAACACAAATCTTGGCAAATTCATCAGAGTATGTTGAGGTAAACTTAGGATATTGTGCATGTTTTTCTTTTAGTTGTGCAAGTGAAGTTTTGACCATTTTCTGCAAACAGTCTTTGGAGAAATTTTATCAAATAATGTTTTTAGATAGTTATTTTAGAAGTTATTGTGATTATATTGTCTATTACGAAGTTAAAATCTGTTAGTATTGTTTATGTGGTGAGTGTTGCAATTTTATAAATCACAAGTTCAAGTCATGGATCCGTCTATATTTGCGTTACACCAGCCCGTTCGGAATGAGGATGCAGCCCTTTTCTTAACTGTGTGAATGCAGGAGGTTTCATGCATCGGACTACCCCTTTTTTATGCGGTGTACATTGTGAAACTATAGACCACAGTTTCAAGTTCTGCAATGAGCCACTAATATTTGCATCACAGTGAGATGCTTATAATATACCCTTTTAGAATGAGGATGCAACCTTTTTTGAACTTTGTAAACGCGGATATATTGTGTATCGGCTTGTCTTTTTTTGTGCGGTGAGTGTTATGATGCTATAGATCACATATTCGAGTTGTGGGATCAACCACTTATATTTGCACTATAGTAATATTCTTATAATACATCCTTTCGTAATGAGGATGCAATCTTTTTGAACTTTGTGATGCAAAATACATTATGCTCTGAGTATTGCAATGCTATAAATTCATAAACTTCGAGTTGTGAAATCAATTATTAATATTTGTATTGAATTTTGTGAACGTGAGATACTTCGTGTATGCTCTGTCCTCTTGTTGGCACTAGATTAACTTGACAAATATCTTCAATGAGACAAGGAAGGTTCTACCAAATTTGGAAATCCAATGAAAAGTCATGAAAGTTCTTTTATTCAAATAAATAAAACAAATGTAAATTAAAAAAAACCAAGACGAATTTGTCTCGCACAATAAAATATTTCAAACCAATAACTTTATTCTTTCATTTTCAAAATCATTAGGTGTCTCATTCTTCCTCTTGCTGACTTAAATTAATAAAAAAATTAGTTTTTCTTTAACAATTTATATAATTAGATACATAATTTGAGTCTCACCGTTGAATGAACTTTTAACTTAACCAAATTAAAAATATTTTACTTTTAAAATTTTTAAATAAGACGATATACATAATTCAACTCTTCTCTATTTCAATTCAAATTTGAGATATCACTAATCATTCATTTACATGAATTGATAGAAATTAATTAAAAAGGAAATATAAATTTAGAAAATTAATTAGAAGTCAGGGTCAGATAAAGACCACTAATTATGGCCAGGGAAATATTTTAAAACGGTGATATAGAACCTTAGAAAAGTTTTAAAAGATCACAAATCCTAAAGACAAAACTTATTTTCCACTTGAATTAAGGATTCTTGGAAAATAATTTCTCAACCTTCATACGTAGAGGCGAAAAAGTATGCATTCAATTCCCTCGTCAAAATATTATATAGAATAAATTAATAACACATTGAATGAAATTTCATAAGTAGAGCTTGGAAAGGGTAAAATATATGCAGAGCTTACCATTACCTTATAGAGATAGAGAGCTTGTTTTCGAAAGATACTCAACTCAAATATATCCGCTCCAAAAAGAGAAAATATTAGATACAAAACAACTATAGTGGAAAGCAATTGGAAACTTATAAATATAATACAAGTAGCAAAAATAAATGACAACCAATAATAACACAATATATAATGATAAGGTTAGTCATAATACGCGACCTCTATTCCTTTATAATATATATATATATATATATATATAGATTATGAATTTGTTAACACAAGACTAGAGATCAACTCACTTGATTTGCAAGTTGAAAATTCACCTTGAGTTTTTCAAAGTTAAATTTCAAACACTAAATTTTTATTTTTCGAATTCAGTGAAAATTCTGACTTAGTCACTCAGTAAGATAAGAATAAAGTCCGCGTATATTTTATATTTCTTGAATTCAATTTATGAGATTACATTAAATATAATATTCTTGTTATTATAAATCAACAACAATAATAACATACCAAGTAGAATCTCACAAGTGAGGTTTGTAGGTAAAATAATGCAGATCTTATCACTACCTTATAAAGATAGAGAAATTATTATCACAAAACCTTCGTCTCAAAAATATTTTGTTATTATAAATTATAAAACAAAATTGACAAGCAAAAAAATACAAAGAAAAAAAAATCTTCTAGTAATATATAGGAAAACTAACAAAATTTCACATGCAACTCAAAAATGTGAAGTTGAAAAAGGAAGAAAGAGACATTTTTTTTTTCCATGCCTTCATCATCCATCATTTTCTCATACAGTACACTAAACCGTGTTTTTGCACGAACTTTTTAAAAATATATAAATTTTTTTTTGAAAGGATGACTTTTTATTTTCTTCCCATTTGTTGAATTAAAAAATGAAGATAAAATCTTTGTGAAATTAAAAAAAAAGTCTTATCCAAAAACGGTGCATGGATTTGTTAATTTATAGTAACGTGAAAATAGTCTGGATATCACTATGGATATAACTACCAAAAAATAAAATAAAACATCGGTTAGATTTTAAAGTTTATGAGTTATTACAGACTATATAAATCTTAAATTTTTATGCAATAATAACATATTTACAATTGAATATTTATAAATATTTTTAATAAATTTTTTAATATATATAAAATTTTAAGTAATTTTGATTTTGTCTCTATGGCTGTTAATCATTTTAACTCGAACTATATATGATAAAATGTTAAAATATGAATATAGAGATATTATGTTCAGACTCACCGACTCTTAATTCTAAATTCACCTTTGTATTATGATCATACGAACAAATTTTAATGAGAGGTATTTTTATCGCAAAAAATTGACAATATTATTGAAAATTCATGTTTTCTTAATAGTGTACAAATATTTCATATATTTCAACCAAAATTCAAAGTAGTGGAAAAAGTTGTGGCTAATTAACTTTAATTTTCCCGCCATTAAAATGTGAAAATGTACATTAGTGATTAGTGGTGTCTTATCCAGAATTTGACATATTAGAAATACACTCGTCATCGTTTGATCAGTGGGATAAGAATAATAATTTTAGAATTATTTTAATCTGTAATTTAGAATTAAAATATTTAAGAATTATTTTACTCCAGGACGTATCTTAAAATGGCGATGATAAGTAAGATAATTAATCACACGAATATCCCAACTCATAAAATATTTGTGTATCCCATCCCACCAACCAAACGATCGCATAATTAGTAGGTCAATTTTTGTTTTTTAATATTTAATGTATAAATTTTGTTGTTCAAAATAGTATAATAGATCATTTTTTTTAATGACCATAATTCACAAGTCCATCGCCGGAATTAATTTAACCTAAGATAAACAATTTTTCCCCCTCTTATGTATTCCTTCTCAATTTTTATTTTTTTTAATTATAGTAGTAATTTTTTCTACTAATGGATTTTGAGCTGATGGTTTTAGGAAACATATGAAGTAGCGATAAGGTTTGCGTACAATCTATCCTCGAAATTTCACTGGATATGTTATTGGTGTTGTTGTTGTTTATAGTAGTAATTTTATTACACTGAAAGAAAAATATCTTTACACTGTATAGCAATAAAGTTACTAATTTCTATCCACTATAATAATACATAAAAACTATATTGATCATTAATATTTTATCCTGCCCATTTAGGCGATTTTAATTGTTGTTATATTTGATAAAATTTTCTATTTTTATTTGTGGATATATGTTAATTAGTCAAATCACATTATGTTAAATATTTGTGTTTTTAAATAAACTTCCCTTTTATCATTTTGTTAGCTTCTTCTAACAACTTCACAAGCTCCCATTAATGACAATAAAATAATTTCATGACTTTAAAAGGATAGATTATTCATAAAAGAAAATTTTAAAAAAAATGGGAGTAGAGACATATTCATTATATGTGATTTCACTATTAAAGATTGTGATAGAATAGTAAATATATTTTTGTTTTTAATTAAACATTTTGGATTTAACTCTGGAGACACACAGCGATAACAACTACATATGAGGATTCTGCTCATGGTACGAGCTGATGACAGTCATGCACCATGTCCATGTTTCCGAAGGCACTCCTCTCTTTCAAGAGGATTCATGGCATGTCAAGTCCTGATAAGGTTCTTCACTTTGCATCGAATTAAACCACATGCTACACCGCTTGTTATGCAGGCCCTTATCGATTCCTTTGAATTTTAATAAATAGCAATTTATCTTTAAAACAAAATTTTCTAATATAAATTTAAATTGATGGAACTCTAAAAGGGAAAAAAAATTAAAAATAATAATAATCATTATGACTCAACTGAATTGGCCGTTGGTGGTTAGAAAAGACCATTGAAGTATTATTTTTTAAGGTTGTCACACTTAATGTAAACGGATTAGCTTCTCATAAAATTTTAACATCATATGTTTGTAATTATTTTGTCTCACCACTAGTTTTTACCCCATCAATTATATATCCATTTATTAATTCTACTATGGATAAAAAGGATTTTTAAAAAATAATTTATATCAAGTGGAGTTAGTTATATGGTTAGTGGAAGGCAAAAAATATGTTAATTATATGATTAGGTTTAAATACTACATCATTTTCTCTCCATCACATTAGTTGAATTTTTTAGGGTTTTGTCTCATGTTTTGTAAATATTCATTATTAGAAACAAAAGGCCATGATATATTTATAGTTTGTGGTTTCTACCACGATCTTAAATTAATATATTGTACTAATTAATGAGATTAGAGATAAAGCTAATGATAGGTTGGAGGTTTGAAGATACACTTTAGAATCTAAAGGATTCAATTGATCAGTACCAAAAAAGAATACTTGGTGTGAAAATTTCAGTGTTGCGAGGGATGAAATGGACATTGAAGTGAAGCTTGTCACTCAGTTTATTCCTAAGAGAGAAATATTTAAATATCTTGGATCCATCATTCAGGGTAGTGATGATATCGATGATGATGGACAACATGGATGAAGTGGAGGTTTGCCTCTGGAGTATTGTGCGATTAGAAGTTATCACCTAAACTTAAAGGTAAGTTTTACAAAATGGTGGTTAGACCGTCATTGCTTTATGGGGTGGAGTGTTAGTCAGTTAAAAACTCACATATCCAAAAGGTGCATGTTGCGAAGATGAGGATGTTGAAATGGATGTGTGGACATACCAGGGGTGATAAGATTAGGAATGAGATCATTCGGGAGAAGTTTCGAGTGATCTCTGTGGCAGACAAGACGAGGGAAGCGAGACTAAGATAGTTTGGACAAGTCAGAGAAAAAGTGTTGGCGCTCCTATTAGAAGGTGCGAGAGGTTGGATTTAAGGGTTATGCGGAGGGGTAGCTAGAGGTTGGCGGAAAAAGTATTGGGGAAGGTGATTAGATAGGGTATGACATATCTTCATCTCACCGAGGACATGAGCTTAGATAGAAAGAAATAGATGTCACGTATTAGGATAGAATAGAAGGTTAATATGCTAGTAGAGTGAGATGACCTTTGATACAATAGGTTAGCAGGATTAGTCATGTCTTTATATCTTGTATTGTTCTTGTTTGTCTGTCTTATATTGGTCGCTTTTATTGTTTTTATATATTATCATTTGCTTTTCAATTTATATCTAATGTATTATGCTTTCGGGGCTTAATATTTTTTAGACGAGAGTCTTTCGAAAATAGCATCTCTACGAGAAAATGGTAAGGTCTACGTACATTTTGCGCTCCTCATACTCCACTTGTGGGATTCTACCGGGTATGTTGTTGTTTACTATCGATAATTTGAAATGGAGGCAGTAATACATTTCTTATTATGTTCCCTCTGTTCTTTTTTAGTTATCACAATTTTTAAGAGTCAAACAACATAAACTTTGATTAGTATTTTTAGATATAATTTTTTCATCATATTGATATAGGGAGAAAAAAAATACAATTTATAGTTCTTTCCATATGGTTTTTGGATATTTAATTTTTTATTTTAAATATCAAATTAATATAATTTAATTTAATCTAAAAGTCAATCAAATGAACTTTCGAAAAACACAACACGATCAATGACGAAGCCATAATTTTAATTAAGAGGGTTCAAAATCTAATAAAGCAAACATTCAAATTAGCAAAAAGGGATTCAATATTTATTATATATACATAAAAAATAATTTTAACAATATATAAATAATATAATTTTTCATCAAAATGGGTTGAGATAAAGCTGGCTCCGCCCCTCATGAAGACCATGAAAATTTACATTCACAAGGGACTAGAAGAAGGTTTGAAGCCAATAGGAAGTCGACACGTGTTAGGGGTTAATCCATAATACCAATTATGGTGCGTGAGAATTAATGTTGTATAAGTGCGATACAATTTATGGATGAAAAAGAGAGATTGTAAAAATCATGTTGGCTTAGTGTGCAACTTCACCTTCATGTGTCTTTTTTTTTATATATTTTTTAAATTTAATTATCTTCTGTAGTTTCATGAGAAAATGAGTGAGATTTGACTTTCAACACACTCCGAAATTACTTATTATTCCATTGAAAATTGCATGACATTTATATAAACTTAATTTGAAGTGATCATTTCCTCCCTAAAGGTCAATTCATTTTGTCATCCTTTACACAATTATTTTTAGCTTTTATGTCTTTTTTTTTTCACAATTGCTATAACCTCTACCACAATCTATGTCCATTGAGTGACACTCCATGGTGAGCTCTAGGTAAATTTTTGGCGATCAGTGGAAAAAAGTGCTCAGCGTTCTTTCGCCTAAAGAAATTATATTAAAAGCATTAATTAAAAACTTGTTTTTCTCATTAAATTTTTTTGCCCCTCTCCCAGTCGAGCCATTTTTCAGTTCCTCTAATTGCTTGGATATAGTGCATATCCTTGAAGTCGAGCCTCCGCCCTGGGTAGACCGAACCCTCCTCTTTGTTCAGGGCTTCTTCAAGCCACAATCCCTCTACTTGAATGACCGTACGGCAGATGCCATCGAACATACTCTCGCTCCAGTCCCGCCTAAAGAATGTGAATGCCATGCTAAAATCTCATTATCGGGATCAAAGGTACAACCGATTAATTCCCCGTCGCGCCGTAATACCCAAATAATCGAGTAAGGCCTACGTTATGGTGTAATTATTCATAAATTACACAGAAAATGTAAACTATACTAGACATTAGGGAGATTCTAAACTGCAACCTCCCTCATGGAAGCCTCCCCTCACACCAACTCAACCACATTCGAAAGTGTCTCCGCCACTTATTTGTTCCAAGTCTTCTTGGAAATTTAAGAGTTTTATTTTGGATGAACTTACAATTTTGACTTATAAATCAAAAGATATAGTTAAGAATCAACTTTTTGCTCATATTTATATCGTGTACGCGCTTAAAAACACTTTTAAATTTCACCCAAACACCACAAAAATTCTTTTCCACTATTTTTAATTAAAAAAACTTAAAATAAATCAATCCAAATCGATCAACGAACAACATATTTCATGCAGTAGCTTATTAATAAAAATAAAGTAACAATTACACTTTATTCTCAATTTCGTTGCATAACATCCTTTTCACTGATATCAAGTAAATAAAATATATGTACAATTTTCATTTTATTTTTTTGATTAATAAAAAGTGTAATTGGAAACATCGTACTAATTTTTACACGAAAAAAATAGGTTTAATTGAATAGATAATCCAGCTGGATATCATAATTATTATTTCCATAATGTATTAATGTCTTTTTCCACACGAGGGGGCATATAATCCATGCAATATATATTGTGCTAGTATATAGTTTAATTTTCAAGAAATATTTTCTTGTGATTTAGAAAAAAGGGGAAGAAATTGAAGAGCTATTAAATTTCTTAATTTTAAATAAATAATTATCATCGTTAACGAATTTGAAGAAAGAAAAAATTATATAACATATCAAATAAATATTCAAAGGTACATAAAGAAATTAAAATCGTAACAATTACAATACTAAGTATCTTCTAAAGATGATTTAAACAAATTAATATAATGGGCATAAATAAACTATTAGAAAGATTATGTGCATATTCCTTTTTTTTTTAAGAATCTAATAGGGTAAACTTTATTTTTTCGATTATGATTATTTAATATAAAGTTCCAATTCTCCTTTTTCCTATAATCTCCTATGTTTCCTTCATCTTTTTTTGGGTTTGGCAAGGAATATTTGCGTATACAATATTCCAATAAACATTAAGGTAAAAGCAACGAGTTCTTGGACGTTCTTAATCAAATGTTTCAAATTTGAATTATATTTTAAAATTATATTTATTAAGAAATATTTTATTTTTAATTTGAAATCCTATTTAATTTTATTTGAAGGAGGATATAAATACCCCTAAAAGTTACAAATAAAATAGGTGTCAAGGACTTATCTAAATTTTTACCTCATTAATAAAAAGAGTAATTATATAACTAGTCAAACATATAATATGTATTAATATTATATTACTATAACTTGAAAAGAATTACAATTTATAACTATAATTAAGATTTTGTTGCTATTTTCTCTCTCCTTTTTCTTTATAATTTCTTACTAGATATACAAATACATATATATATCAACCGTATATATATTTGACAAATATATATATTTAATTCTACAAGATATATATATATACTATTTGTCTCTCTTCACTCTCCCGCCCACTCTCACTCGTCTCTCTCCTCCGTCTCCCATCTCGCTCGCCCATATGTATATTAGTTACACATATATAATTATTTGATAAATATAGATATAGATTGATAAATATACATATATTATTCGTCTCTCTTCATCATCCGCCCTCTCTCGCTCGCTCCTTTCCCCTCTCTCTTAATATAACTCGCCTCTCTCAATTAATATATAACTATAAATCATAATTTTAACAAATTATAACTCCTTATTATATTTCGATTCTTCATCTTATAATTTTGTTTCCAATCCTCGTAACTTTATTTATTTATATTTTCTTAAAAAGTAGGACATGGGGGCCCACCAAACATTTTAGATAAGATGAGCCAATAAGAATACACATGAATGGGTCCCAAAAATAAGTGGACCCACACGCCAACGCGTGGAGGAACAGAACCCAAGAAATTTAAAAAAATATGAAATAGAATTGGGTCAAAATAGAAGCCGTTATTTTTTATTTTATTTTCCTCCAAATAACTACTTTGTTCTCTAAAAGGTTTTCATGTTGGCCCTACCATTAAACCATTAATCCCTCCTCCCTATAAACATTATCTTCCCTAAAATATTTTCAAAAAATTTATTCGTATTGAGTGTTTATAGTAATTTAGATAATATATTTCATAGAGATCATCTTAGTTATGTATGAAATATATCATTGTTAAAATAAGAATTTTTTGAAAATAATTTTTTTATTTTTATGTGATAATAATAAAATCTGCAAATATATTTTTCCTCTTCAAATCTCGTTTATGAAATATGATAAAGTCGAATTAATACAATACGATTTGGTAACGATAAAAATTTAAACAAGTAATTTGAAATCATAAAAGAAAAAAGTTGGACTTTCTCTATATTTTATTACCCCATCTTAGTGTAATATGTAAGTTGAGTAAGTATCTTTTTAATTATATTATATCTATTTCACCAAGAAGGAACAAAGATAATATTAAAAAACCTTAGTGATCTCTTTTTCTTTGTGAAGGGATTAAAATTAAAAAAACAAAAGCAAAATCTTCACTTACTTGAGGAGATTGATTTTCTTAACTTGAATTGTTAAAAATGTTATTAAGTAAGTGAAATATTTATAAAAAAAAATTATAACAATACAAATAGTGTGTTTATGATGCATTCTTAAGGTAACTTTTCATAACAATTGATGAACATATTCTCAAAAACTAATGGCGATGAGAAGATACGTATATTTGCTCCTTACTTTTATAAAATAGACAATTATTTTTGATAGACTGTCATCTCGATAAAATTATTTTTGGGGATGAGGTTTTTCAAAAACAATCTCTTTGTTGCTATGAGGTAGTAGTACTGTCTTCGTACATTTACCTTTCCTAAACTGCACTTATAAAATTTCATTAAATATATTGTTATTGTTATCAGCTCGATTAGACAAATTTTAAAATAAAAACTTGCATTAATTTTTAAAATCCTATATACAGATGCAAGGCACCACTTTTTAAGGTCCCTTTCACAGTGCGGCAAAAAAGAAAGAAAGAAAAATAATTCAAAATTAATTAGATATATAACCTATGATTCCTAGTCCATACAATTTTATTTTTATCAAGAGTCAAAAAGATTAGCCATAAGTATATACTATCAAAGGCAAAAATGAAAATACAAAATTAAAAAAAATTCTTAGATGGAATGTGTGTATCATTCCCATCATTGCCCACCTTTATCTTTTATTTTGACCAAATAGTTTATTATATCAAATATTCCACTACTTTCAATTTCCATCATTATATATAACTATTTTTTAATTTATAAATTTAAAAATTATAATATATAAAAAAAAGAAGCAAAGTTCGGTGTAATAAAACTCTCGCTATGCACATGGTTCGAAAAAGAACTCGATCACAAGGATTTATTGTGTGCAGTCTCAAAACGGGCTCAACCACAAGGATTTATTGTACGCATCTTAGACTTACATTTCTGCTAAAGGGGCTCATGTTTTGAATGCTTGAACTCGTGACTTCCTGGTCACTTGATACCAACTTCACTATTACTTCAAAATTCTCCTTCAAACTTAAGGAAAAAAATTTAACAAATATATCATAAATGCAAAATTTTAAACTTAAAATTATAACTTTTTAAAATTTATGATGAATATCATAAACACAAAATTTAAATAAAGCTATCATTTTTTATCGAATTCGTAATAATTAAAACGATAGCTCCGCAATCCGTCTTATTTTCATACACGCATAATTCGAGCACATAAGGATATAATTTAGTAACCAAATAAAGTACATTGAAAATTATGAGGTTTCAAATTCAAGTTTTGATTGTGGCGAAAAAGGAAAATAAATTAGGTATATAGTTCATTCTTTCCACTTTCATTCTAAAAATTACTCGATATCTATACCGATGAAAACTTGCTTACCTCCGGATGAATTAATCAAAATACTCACAAGTTAATTAATCGAGACACATCGATCATCGAAAGAATTATACACATATAATAAAGGCTTATTATTATTTATTTATTTTACTTATTTGTCTAAGTCCACCGTCCACATGCACAAGTCCTATAGTCCTAATTTATCAACCCCTTAAAAATCTTATAAAAGTGTGAAACTAGGAAAATAAATGTATTGTGGATAAATCAACATTTTCAGACTATTCTTGTTGGATTCATTATATATTATTCCACTTGTTTGGTATAAAGAGTCCAAAACAAATCTTTAGTTCAAGATTTGCAACCTAAATACTATATTTCTTTAACTTTTTTTTTGAATTAAAACTATATTAATTATATGGATTAATTACAAATTCTTAATCTATATTGTAATTGAAAAAGTCTTGATTTTGCAAATGGTTGATCTTGTGAATGAGATATTATTTCTAGATGATCATGATCTTGCCATGTTTTAAGTTGGTAGGAATATTTAATTAATTGTGTATTAAATGTGCAAAGTAGCTTGTGTAGTGTTGACACCCAATTTTGTCCGGCCTTTTCACAAATTAATGACAAATTAGTCATCGAGTTTTATATTTATTTTTAAC
>JAOTQR010000007.1:2785619-2829259 GCA_025774065.1 Solanum ossicruentum | reverse complement strand
ATGTTGGCTTGGCTTGTATTACTTTCAGCTGATTTTGTTTGGTTGGTTTTATTTTTAGCTGATTTTGTGGATTAAAACAGCTTTTAGTATGATTCTTTCATGTCACATACTAATCTTTATTTTATTTCTTTGCATGAACAACACTCTGAGTCTACTTTGGACTCTTTATTGCATTCCCTGGGCCATGGAGGCCTCTACTCTCTCTTTTCGAGTCAACCCATTCTTTCGGAGAAAGAAGCTGTTAAGCAAATCCCGGGATGGCAAAGTTGCAAATACAAATTAATGTGATAAGGATTGCATCAACTCTTTTCTTTATTTTTATCTTTGTTTATTATTTGTGTTTACTTTGATGCTGACATTTATTCTATTGGTTCAATTTAATTAGATTCCCCAGTATGTCAAACCATTTGTGCTATTCTTTTTGCATTACAAATGAAAAATAAAAAAATAATAATAAAATAAAAAATAAAAAAATAAAAATATGATTTTGTCATTTTGGTCGAATGCTTTAGTATAGTCGAGTCGAGTCAGAACCTTTTTTTTAAGTCAAGTCAAAATATTTTCAAGTTGAGTCAAAAATCTTTTCTTTAAGTCGAGTCAAAATCTTTCAAGTTTAATTAATTTCAAATTAATCAATATTTTTCAAGTCATACAGTTAGTCAAACCACTTAATCGTCGGATAACCGTATTTAACGGCCATTTCGAATGCTTAACACCTTCTCGAAATGGAAATGTGAACCCGAACCTGAACTTTGGATTTTTAAAAGGTTTTTTTCTGTTAGATCTTTTAAAATACTTTATGGTTTCCTGATTATCCGTAAAATTAGGTGGCGACTCTGTGTCATTTCGAATTTCGAGAATTATTTTTGCTTAAATTAATGGAGTTTGGATTGATTCTCGATTTTCGAAACAATTTTCAATTTTCTTTAAAAGTCGGTCATTTTTCGGCATAACATGTAGAGTATGTTAATCGCTCCTCTCCAAATATTGTTGTAAAAATATTTATTAAAAAATAAAATTGTGTTTCCAACATTTCAAAACTTACTAATGAGACAAAAGAAAATGTGAATAAATGTTTGGAAAAAAAAACAAGCACAAAATGGAGTAATTACCCCACCAATGGAGAGTGATATGTGTATGATTCAATTCAAAATTTTGTTGGTTCGGATTTGATTGTGTCATAATTCTACAATTTTCTTAGTTTAACTTCGTACATTCTATTACTTATAAAAAATAATTATGTCAATTTTCTCTGATGGAAAAAAATCTATTTCGCACGATCTTAGGGGAGTCTAATTCTACAAAAGCGTGATTTCGAATTTTTACAACTTTGTTAGTACATATATAAACTTGTTCCACATTAAAATGAAATTGTCAATTATTTTATAAAAATTGTCATTGAAACACAAGGGTATGTTCGGTGCACTAAAGCTCACGCTATATGCATGGTTTAATCACAAGGATTTATTCTATGCAGTATTACCTTGCACTTCTGCCACAAGAGTCATATGACAATAACTTTACCAGTTACTCCGACGCTCCCCTCAAACACAAAGTTACCATCTTTTTCTTAATCAACATTATGCAAGAACACAAAAACCAAAAAAAAGAACTTTTGAATGCCCATAAGATAGACAAAAAATTGTCAAAAATGTGATACTCCTTTTAATTAATGTGTTCACTCATTTATTTCTTTCTTCATTTTATTTTATTTTTGCATAGGAAGGAGATTCATTGTAGCCCCCATTATGATCCTTTAGTTCACATTCCCTCATTGCTTTTTAAAATAGTAAAAAAGAAAAATTAATAAAAATTGGCCCTCTTGTACTAAGAATCTTATAGTAACAAGTATAAGTAGTAAGATTATATTTGTGATTTATATCCACTAACCAAAATCCCTCCCTTTTTTCCCTTCTCTTTTTCTTTTTTGGCCTTTTGTGTTTTTTCTACACAAACATTTTGCCTCTCTTAGAGTGAGATAATAATTAACAAAGATAAAGTGGCAATAGTACTTGTACTACTACTATAGTAGCATCATAAAAAAGCAAACTAAACTAAGTTTATATAAGTAAGTCTAAGAACCCTCAACTTCTTTTTCATGTACCTTATTTTGTTTTAACCTCTTTCAAGCCAAACACACTTACAAGAAAGAGAAAAGAAAAAAAATGGAAGATCAATGTAGTCCTCTTAGCTGGCCTTATAACTACTTCCTTGAAGAGGTAAATTTAACTAACTTTCTTGTTTCTTGATTTTTTTAACTAACATTCTTGTTTCTTGAATTTTGTCAACTAACATTCTTGTTTGTTGTTCATGTTGATGTCCTATGTTGCTCTGACTCTCCAGAAGTGATGTTGTATTAGTGCTGGATCCTCTGAAATAATGTACTACTTTTGGAAGATCTGACACATACTTGACATCATTTTTGAAAGTTTCGAACAGCGTAGCTTAAAACCTGTTAAAACGATGTTGTTTTTTATTTGTGAGTAATGTGGGGTTCGGAATTTTGGTAGGGGATTGAAGAATTGAAGCATTCTTTGGTGTACACAACATTGGAATTGGAGAACACTGTGATTTCAGCCCATGAGGAACTTGCAAGAAAAGATGAGGAGATTTTGCAACTCAAGGATCTATTGACTAGAGTTATGAAAGAAAGAGATGAAGCACAAGGCAAATGCCAAAGGATTGAAATGGAGAAAATTTTACTCCAACAACAATTGCTCCAACAACAACAACAACTACAATTCCAATTTAAGAAACAAAAACAAACTAATGTTGTTATAGAAAGTGCACCTATTTCTAGTGGCACAACAATTAGTCATGATAATCAAGAACATGACCAAATCTTAAAAGGGGTAGTTGACTCTAACCACAACAACATTTGTGTTCTTTCTAACTCCTCAGATTGTGATGAAAACAATGTTGTTTCACCCCCCTTATTAGTCCAAGATTTAATGGAAAATGTTGTTGTCAAGAAGCCATTGCCAGAGAAGGGGAAATTCTTGCAAGCTGTTATGGAAGCAGGGCCATTACTTCAAACACTTTTACTAGCAGGTCCACTTCCTCAATGGCAACATCCACCACCACAACTCAACTCAATTGACATCCCTCCGGTCACGATTACCTCCCCTACTCCGCGTTTGCTACATCAGGACTCGGCCCTGAGTAGCAGCACCGGGGCCTCCCCCGGTGCTAGAACATGTTTTGGGCAAAAGAGGGATTTTGTTGCTGCTGGTTTTAACACTGTTGAAGGCATTGATACTACAAAGTATCAAAAAGTTGTTCACCAGTCATCATTGACCAACATGTAGTGCTTTTCCTTCTTTTTCCCACCTTATAATTACCTCACTTTAGCTAGTAAGTAGTATTTTTGTTTTTTTTCTTCTGAAATTCACTGATTCGACTAATCTAGATTCGAGTTGTGTAGGGTCTACTACAGGGAAAGTAAGTGCTCCCATCAGGCAGAGGAATTTCATCCATCTCGCCACGTCCGTTATTTGGTTCAATTTAGGTAGTAGCATATGTATTATCCATCCTTTTCATATGAAAAAGGGAGGTAAAAATTACTACTAAGCATGGAAATGGATGGATATCATATGCATGCCATTTTCCATCCAATTAGGATCTTTGTAAAATTAGTTGGTTTGCCTTAGAAACTAAGCAATCTTCTTAATTATTAGCTAACCAAGATTTAGAGGATTTTGGCAAAAGGCCTAATTATGAATGGCCTTTTACTTAGTTGGGGTTTTTTCAAGATCAATATCTCACTATAAAGGTGTTGGATTCTTGATCATCACTTGGTGCTTTATTTTTAAGCCCTTTGATTTGGATGGAGAGATGAGTTTGATCTTTGATTTTAATTATTTCCCCATGTAATATGAATTAATTGGGGATTTTTTTTTACTATATGTATACTTTGCTATCTTTTTTCTCTTGGTCTATTTTTGCATAAAAATATTATGCAAGGTGTATCTTGAGAGATTATGATGTTGTAGACTTGTTTGTCATCATTGAGAAGATGATTTAGTTTAATGAAGGCTTTGTTTTCCTTTTTTTGCTTTTTTGTGTCACATTCATTAATTTTCCAAGTTCTTTTAATTATTATTATGATATATACAATTTATAACTTAAAGAAATAATTTAATTAAAAAGATTCCAAATGATCCTACTTTCTATAAGGTGTACCTACCATACATGGTTTATGTCTGCCATTAAAATGACATCTATAGTTGAAGTTACTTTACTTTCACTTTCATGCAATTATAATAAAAAAAAATTGAATTACTTTTATCTCATTGGCAAATTAAAAGAATCCTAAGAAAAAATATCCATTTAAATTTCCCTCTTTTTTTCCCATTCATTTTGGAGGGAGATTAAAGCAAGCAATAATTTTGTTGGATGAACCAAAAGTATAGTTAGTTGAACTAGTTTGTGAAGATGGTACAAAACCTTGAAATTTTTTATTATATGTGATGGTTACACAAAGGTCATTTTCATTGTTTGATTTAAACCAATCAATTAAATGAAATAAGTCAATGGATAGTGGATAAAAGAAAGTTAAATTTGTATGTTGCTTTCATTGAAGGTGTTCATTTTCATGCTTAGTACATTCTAATCTTCAATATTATTGGTGATTAGGAAAGTTTTTCTCCCCTTTTTTTGCTCCTGTTTTGGGCTAAGATGAAAGGGGAAAAGACGTTGGTAGTAAGTCAAGTTGGCCTAGTCTGCTATTGATATTATCCGTTTTAGGTCTAAGTCCACACAATTTTAAAATGCGTTACTAGTGGGTAAGACATGTTTATTTGTATATCCAACATTTTTTCTATATTTCGTCGATGTGAGACTTTTATCTAAAAATGAATTGTTATATACACGCCTTCTGTGGACTCAACATTCTCGTTAACGTTTGCCCCAATGCATGAGATTTGCCTAAACTCAACATTGAAATTTGCGTCACCTTATCAGAATTTGTCTAAGCTCAATTGAACTTTTTTCCACGTCGACAAGGCTAACATAAGAGTGACTAATACATCTTTAATGCCCCAGTTTGTTAGTGATATTTTTCACTTTAAGACTAAGCCCGCAAGACTTTCAAATATGTCACTAATAGGTAAGAGTTATTTACTTATATATCCGATATCTCTTTTATAATTTACCGATGTGGAGCTTCTATCTAAAGATGAGTTGTTATAAGGAAGTTGAATATAAATAGTAGAATCCTAGAGATAGTTTGAGTAGTTTACTTCCTCAGGGGGACTATTAAGTATTTAATGTCTTAGTGAAATTGTTCATCTTTCTCTATCATCATTTTAATTAAGTAGAGTTTATTAGGCTTGGATAATTATAACAATTTACTCTCTTGGTCCTGCAATCCTTGTTTTTGAAATGTTCCTTTCTCTTGGGCCTTCTGTTCCATGGGCTTCTTTCTGTTTGGGCCTTCAAATTTAACATGGACTTCTTAATGGAAGAACTATGCAATTACACAAATTTTCTTGTCATAAATACTATTATGTAGTTTGGAATAATTATATATCATTTCGCTAATTAATAATTACGTATTATATTACAAGTTAGGTATACTATTTCAAATTTCAAGTCAGATAAATGTATAAGGATATTAGATACATATATTTTTGATACCAAATACAGGGGCAAGAGAGAGAGAGGAGAGAGAAGAGTGAGATAATTGATAGGTGAGTGAGATTGTGAGAGAATCAAATTAGAAACACATAGGAATCACGTTTAAAAATAGTGTATTCGGGACACATTACACCTATTTTGACCAGCAAAAGCAAAGGATTTACTTTCTGGATCGAACTTACTGCACTGGGTCTATCTAGTGCAGGTTACCTATCCTGTGCGATTTGCAAGCTATTGCATAAGATTGAGAATTTTACTTTGTGCATACTCAAAGAATAGCGACTGTGAATTTTTCTTGTCATAAAAAATAACTTACATGTATTCAAAATACATATATCTTAGTATACTAGATATAAATATCTTGCGAAGTAAAGTTATATAAAATAATTTCAAAAATTATAAAAAAGACACACAATTAAAACCTAGTAGGATTTGTATTGTTTGCTTAAAATTTGCATAATTTATCATTTAAATTATTCATCTTTAAATTCCACTCTTCAAAATCATATGATGAAACAAGTTATGGAATATAATCATGCAATTTTATACACTCATATTCCATAAGTAAATCCTTTGCTTAAATCCAATTACATTTCTTTTCATTTCTAAACAAAGTATGTAATTAAGATCCACTTTTCATTCCTTAATTTTCTCAAAACTACAAAAAAAAATTACATTAATCTCCATAATTAACTTTAATTAACAGTTTCCTCTAATCAACATTTTCTCCCTTCCCAATATAATAGCAATGTCCGACGAAACCACCGGTACCGCCGCCGTCACCACGGCTGCCGGCGACCAAGAAACAGACTCCTCCACCACCACAAACAAACCACACATCCGATGGTCCGATTCCTACACAAAAGCTCACGACGCAATTCAATCGTTAGCTTCCATTCTCCCTTCCGTTCCCCCTTCACTTTCTTCCTCCGAAACTCCGGCCGCCTGCCTCCTCCGTGACACCGAAATCGCCGCACAAATCTCCAAACTCCTCCGTCAACCCGAATCCGGCGCCGGCGACGACAATCTATGCCGATGGCTTTACGATACGTTCCAATCCAACGAACCCGAACTCCACCTCGTCGTCCTCCGATTCTTACCCGTAATCGCCGGAGTTTATCTCTCCAGAGTCAATCTCCATAAACCATTAGCCGGATTCGAAGCTGTTCTATTAGCATTATACTCACACGAAACTTCCACACGAAACTCCCAATCAATCACTGTTAACATTCCAGATCTATCACATTCCAGTATTTACCATGAAACAAACAAAGCAGCTAAAAACTCCGCAACAGAGCTCAATCTCGCCGTAATTTCCCCAACCTTAGAACCTTACGGAACCATTAGATCAATGAAACGAGATCGAATCATCGGGGTTGCGTTGGAACTTTACTACAGCAAAATACCCAAAATCCCAGTTGAATCTAAACTCGAATTCTGCGAGTTCTGCAGGATTTGGTCGACAGGCCAAATGGGTGTCGGCGAAAACAGGGATAGGGATGTGAAAAGGAGGATTCATCTGCCATGGGAGCTGCTTCAACCAGTATTGAGGATTTTGGGGCATTGTTTAATGGGTCATAAAAAAGATGAGAAATTGTATGAAAGTGCAATTGGGGCAATTGGGTGTTTGTATGAAAGAGCTTTACATGATTTGAATACGAAAGCGATGTTAGCTACTGGTAGTCTTCTTCAGCTTGTGAAATTGGGATCGGAATCTGAAGAAGTTGATTATACAGAGATTACAGAGTCGAATACCATTACTCTTTGAAGAGAAGAAATAGTACGTTTATACTCTGCATGCAGCCATTGTTTCTGCATGATTCTTTTTTGTTTTTTTATTTTTTACTTATTCTCTTGAACTCCAAAATTTATGTATACATGTTGCTATTCTTAAATTTTTACTATAAGAAGTATAGAAAATATCTCCAAAATTGTAATAAATTATTAGCTTTGTCTATGAATTGCTGATAGCTCTAAATAGCATGTGAATCTTAATAGAAACATTGAGAAAATTATTGAAAACACCTCTGATTCGGAGAGAATTTAAGGGTGCTTTTCAGTCAACTTACAAGATCGATGATGTATATATAAAAAGGGGGAAATAAAAGGTAGAAAGGTTTTTACACTCTCAATTAAAGTATGTATAAAAAGGGGGAAATAAAAGAAGAAGTAAAAAGTAATAAAAGAACAACATAATTTCAAATGTATACAATAAACTAATTAATTTACTATACATATAATCATGTTTTATTTACACCCAAAAAAAAGCCAAAAATCATTAAAAAAAGTATACAGTGACTATACAATATAGCTTGCCAAAAATCATAGAAAATATACATTGATTATATAATAGAGAATACTTGTACATGAGCTATACACTAAATATACATTATGATACACTCAAAAACTGAATATATTTTTATTATACATAAAATATATACTGGCTGTACATATATATACAGTGAATGACTATTTTTTTAGTAATTACTTTGATCGAATAACTATCTATTGTAATTATACTGTAATTATCTCTACGGAGTCATTTGGTTGATGGTATAAAAATATATAATCAACGAGATTCTTTTATCTTACGTTTGATAATAGGTATCATTCATCCTACAATTATTTTATCTCACCATTTTAATATAAACGATGAGATAAGTAATAAATGATCGGATAAGTTATACATATAAAAGATGAAAAAACATAATTCCATGAATATCCCAACTCAATGAGATGTCCTTGCCTATCTCATCCCGCCAAATAAATCACCCCTAAAAGACCATGACAACTGGTAGTAAAGAAAGTAGTGCATTTAAAGAAGATTAAGCAAAACCATTGGGGCCAACAAAATGGAAGTGTCACCATGATATTGGGCTGATAATATAACAATAGAAAAAATAAAAATAAATCAAAGCACCCCCCAAAAATATCAAGGAAAAAAAAATTCCCAATCTGAAAAAGGAGCGAAACTCAACAAATACTGAAAAGAGTCGGAAATTTCAGCAACTGTTATTCAAATGTCTGCTTTACTTTCCTCCACTCCATTTTCCGCCATTTTTGCTCCTTCCGAGTTCACTCGCTTCCTTCTTCCAGCTCACTCAAGGCCGCAATTGAGTTCCTTGATTCGGCATCGATCCGGTTTCAAATCGAGAACTTCTCGTCCCTTAAATCTCCTGAGCTGCTCAGCAATGCCGCTTCAGGACCAATCTGAAAAACATTCGTGTTCTCAGGTATTGCAACTTATGGAAATTTTACTGATATTTCTATTTATTGCACATTTTAAATAATACATGATTGTTTTGTTAGCAATGTAATGTTTTAAACTTGAATCGAAATGTCATAATAGGGGAGTACATAAATAAACTTGAATGAATTTATGAGATAAATATCATTAGTTGATTGATTTAGTGTTACAAAACAAAATTGAGATGATGTCATTAATGAGTGGCTTTTGTGTTACAAAATAAAGTTGAGTGAGTTTCTGAGGTAAAAATCGTCAGTTGAGTGACTATTTGAGAAATTAACTCTATAATTGTGATGATGAGTTTTGCATGGGGACTGTTATCAGTACTTCCTGTCCCAATTTATGTATATTGTTTGACTGGGCATATAGTTTAAGTGCGAATGGGAGACTTTTGAAATTTGTGGTTTAAAGTCAGAGATATTTGTGTATTTATAAACCACTCATTAAGGTAAAATAAAAAGTTTTGAGTTAAATTATTACTAAATATAGAACTATGTTATTCTTTTTGGGATTGACTGAAAATGAAGAGTGTCACATAAATTGGGATGGAGGAAGTACTTTTTCTATATCTGAAACTGTAAAGAGTCCTTAGGGGTCGTTTGGTAGCTAGTTTGGAGGTGAGTTATGCAGGTATTTAATTCTTCATAAGTAATTTGGTTAGGAGGTAAATTAGTTTTGTATAAAATTAAAACTGTCCTGGGTTTGCAATTTATTGCTTAGTTTTTCATGGGTGCAGGACAGTCTGTTCTACAGTAGAGCATTTTGGGTTACCAAATCAATAATTGCTTGGAATGTGGGTGCTGGAGAGGGTGAATGTTACTTATATGCTAGTAGAAAGGCTGGATTATATATTGCTGATGATGGAATTCAAGGTGTGTACACTCGGTAGCGTCTCGGGCACTCCTTTTGATGATGATAATCAGATATAATCCTAAGCTTTTTCTATATATAACAGGCCATGAGGTGAAAATCAAACTTGAACGGACAAATTATGGGCTTCCACAGCAGGTGAGTTGCTGAGTCCATGATGGGATCTTTAGTTGTTGGAAGGAATTTTCTTCTGATTGATACAAAGATGGAGTAAATTTATGTGTGTTCTTTTGTTTCCTTACATCTTTTTCCTGATTTAGGTAATTGAAAAATTTCCTCATATTCGAGATTATGCAGCATTTGAAGTCCCTGCAACTCTGGACTTCCAAAGATTAGTCAAGTGCCAATTAGCTGTTGGCATCTCCAATTGTAAGTAGTTCCCCTGTTTTTTCCTTTCCTTTCTATTTCATGATGGAGTCTGAGATGGCACTTACTAGGAACCACTCCTCCACATTTCTCTTTACCTAAAATGATACTTTTCCATCTAATGCATAGCTCTCCATGCACCCTAGAATTCAGATTTGATTTGTAAAGCATTTCTCATTCATGTACTTAAGAAAATGACATTCAAATCTTGTGGTAGACCTCATAGTTGTCGAACTTGAGTTTCAGTTCTGTAGTTTGCTCATAATTCAAGGAAATCTAATTCATCCGGTGGTGATTATTGAAATATACTACTCTTCTAAATTGTCAGTAGCAAACAAAAACATTGAGCAGTCCTTTGCTGCTTCAACATTTCTAAATGTTCCTTCATTTGTTTATCTTGATTTGAGACTCCAGTACCTTTTTATTCTCTAGCTTAGCTGATTTCAAAGACCCACTTTCTGTATCACACACCAGTGTAAGCATGTCTAATGTTTGGCAAAAATGGGTTTATGTTCTTTGTAGCTGATGGAAAATGTGCAAGTGCCACTGGATTGCAGTTACCTGGTATTCTCGATGAGTTATTCTCCTATACTGGGCCCCTTGGTGCTGTTTTTGCTACTGATGCCGTCTCTCTCTACCTTTGGGCACCAACTACTCAAGTGTGTTCTGTTCTTTTGTCTCATAACTTTTCCTGTTAATATATGCTTTTGTTTGTATGAATATTTTTATTTACTGAGATTGAAGATCTATGTGTTATTTCACTAATCTGCACCTACCAAACCAGGCAGTGCAAGCTCTCATTTATGAGAGTCCATCAGAGTCTGACCCAGTAGAAATTGTTCAGCTCAAGGAGTTAGATGGTGTTTGGAGTGCTAAGGGGCCAAGGCATTGGGAGGGTTGCTACTATGTTTATGAAGTGTCTGTTTACCATCCTAGCACCTTGCGGATTGAGAAATGTGTGAGCAATGATCCATATGCCAGAGGGTATGCTGATATGTTTTAATCACTTGCTCTCAAAGATATGGATTTTACTGATTGTAACTTGCTGCTTCCGTTGTGCAATTATAACGTGTCTAGTATCTGTTCTTTACATTCACGTTGTTATGGGCAGTCTCTCTGCTGATGGCAAGCGTACGTTATTAGTTGATCTTGATTCTGATGATGTCAAACCTGAAGGATGGGATAATCTACAAGACGAGAAACCAAATCTCCTTTCCTTTTCTGATGTCAGCATCTATGAGCTGCATGTTAGAGATTTCAGGTGATAAAGTGATCTTGCTATGTTGAAATTTTTTTGAAAGCATCTTCATGAATATTGATCAACAATCTTTCTTTGATGATAATAATACTGAGTTGTAACTGTATAATTATTAGTCAACATTTGTTGAGATCCAGAAGCCCCATGCATTTTATCTTCAAATTTCACTGCATCCCACCAGCATTACCTTTCCTTTTTTGCTCCTACAACATGGCTTTGGCTATTTATTCATTTCCTTTGGTAACACGTTTCAAGCAGTGGACTTTACAAGAGAAGAAATTTGTAATGCATAATTGCATATATAATCAAAATGCATTTTTGAGCACTACTGTAAAACACTTATCTTTCCCTGTGATTTTCACTTTGCCAGCGCCAATGACCCTACTGTGCCTCATGAATTACAGGGTGATTATCTTGCATTCACGTTGCAGGTAGCTTTACTTTTCTATTTGATTTGTGTTATATGTGTGTAAAGTTTTTTGGGTCAGAGTTCAAGCTTTTAATCAGCAGTTGTATTGAGCAACGGTATTCACATCTTCAATTGCTTCATATCTCTTGTGTTTTGAGCTTTGTGGAAGGTAAGCTTATGCTGTACTACAACTTATAGGTATACTATGTGTCTTTATGGCATAAAATACAATTTGAAGTGACAGGAAAAAGACTGCTGTAGTATTGTACCTGATACCGTTGTAGCGTGTGATGGGATTGTGGTTCTAGAGGGGAAGACTATTGAGGTACATCTATTTGTTAAGTATTGAGGATCTAATTTTGGAAAAAAGTATTTAGGAGCTGGGTGATGCAGCAAATGATGGATGGTAGCTGGAGAGAAATGGTATTTAAATTGATACACCTATCTAATGGTATTTTTGAGGTTTGAAGTGAGGACACACACACAGAGATGCACTTCTCCAAAAGAAATGAATTTGTTCATTCTTGTTAATAAATCTCCTGTGAAACTTCCCATGAGAAATGATTAAGTCCTCACTTTCGCGGGAAAGCATATTAGCTCCCTCATTCTTTTATTGAGCCTGAAGGCCTTAGCCAACAAGGTTCCCTAATATTATTATGGAGTTATCCGTTAGAAGCATATATTCAAAATTATTGCTGTCTAATGTACTATTTGTGATAAGCCATTAATGACAAAGTTACCCAATTTTAGCAAGCATTATGACAAAGGTTACTACTTCACCAGAGAGGCAGAGACAACTAAATCTAATGCGAAACCCAAAGAGTCTGAACCTTGCAACCTGGGCTTGGTCTTATAAGTTCTTGTCAACACTTTTTAGGAAAGAAAACTTGGGAAGTTCTTTAAACCAACAGTACATATAAATGTCTCAATCTAGGCTACGCCACCTAGCTTATCATAAAGTTTGGCCCAATTTGGTAGCCAGTTGGTGCATCTTTTAGTCTTGACAATTAGTCTGGCATCAGTTTATAAGTCATGGTATCAGTTTCCAAGTCAAACAAGTGTCACACCTTCGGTTGTTCATTTATTTCTGCATTATGCTTTATGGCAGTACTTTTTTCCCCATGTTGTTAGAGAGTATCCTCAGACAGCTTTTAAGTGCTGTATTAGATTTGATTTTATGTTATCCAAGCTTTCGAACAGTGGATAATGGAAACATCTAATCCCGCACCCACAGTTGAAACCATGGCACAATTTTAGGAAAATTTCTAGCACATAAGTACTGATCTTAGGTGACATTGAATATGTCCCATATGCATGTGGCCCTGATCTCATTCTGCTTGAAGGACTCAGCTGGTGTCCAACATCTGAAAAGATTATCAAATGCTGGTATCACTCATGTCCATCTGCTGCCAACTTTTCAATTTGCTGGTGTCGAAGATGAGAAACATAAATGGAAGTATATAGGTAAAGCATTTCAACTTTTTTCAGTTTGGAGAGGGGGTTCCCCATTTAAGGTTTTTTCAGTACTTCCATTGTTCTCCTTTATTTTCAGCACAAATTATAAAATGAAGCTGAAATTGGTAATTTGTATATAAACTAATAAAAGACCGAAACGAGGGATTTACTTCTCTCAAACCAGATCTGCTGTTTTGTTACATGCTACCATGACAGGGTGGATAATTAACTAAAAGAAATACTCAAATTAGTTTAGTGTCATGTCTGTTCTAGATTTTATTTGGAAGGTTGTTATTTGCCTTTTTGGGTTTGCCTCAGGATCTCATCTCATTCATATTTATTTCCTGGTCTTTCATGTGACATCTTTATCAGATATCGAGATGCTCAACTCTTTTCCACCTGATTCTGAGGAGCAGCAAGCTCTTATCACAGCCATCCAAAATGAAGATGGCTTTAATTGGGGGTGAGATACTGTGCCTAGAGTTTCAACTTGTATCTAATCTGATTGTAGTTTCCTGTCCAGTGTGTGAACTTGAATTATTGGCTGCCTAAGAAAAGGTATAATCCTGTGCTCTGGGGAGTTCCAAAGGGAAGCTACGCTAGTAATGCAAATGGTCCTTGTCGTATCGTTGAGTTTCGGAAAATGGTGCAGGTAGATCTTCTTTTGTCTAATGATCCAACTTTGTTGTGCATTCTTATGTTTATACTAAATAGACCATCTACCTCTCTATTTAGACTGAGTAGACCATCAACCTATATTGTTCAATTCCTTGGTCCCACTCTAAGGCTTAATTGGTATACAGGCACTTAATTGTATTGGTCTACGTGTTGTATTGGATGTTGTTTACAATCATTTACATGCAAGTGGACACTTTGATGACTTCTCTGTTCTAGACAAGGTGATGAGTTATTTTGTTCCGCCTTTTATGGTTATAGCCATATAATAAACTCTCTCCTTATGCGTATTTTGTATTGGGTCAATAGATTGTTCCTGGTTACTTTCTAAGGAGAAATGCTGATGGTGGTATTGAAAATAGCACATGCGTAAACAATACTGCCAGTGAGCATTTCATGGTTGAGCGTTTAATTCTTGACGACCTCAAGTGCTGGGCAGTTCATTATAAGGTATTTGCCTTCCACCCTCAGATGCAATTGCTATGATATGGGAATTGTGGAGCGTAAATCCTTTTTTCTTCTGTTTTAAGGTTTCTTGTTTTGTTTGGCTGAATACTCTGTTTAATGCTATGACCTCCGTAGTCATATTTTAGGGACAGTGTGAATGTATGTAGTTTATTAAGCAACTCTACTTTGCTGTTTTGGTATTTTAATTTTTATGACATTCATGATTGTTATGTTAACTTTCGAGGTTTTCTTTTAAAGATAAAGGAGATCGTCAAATGTAATTGTTATCAAGGCATATTGAAATTAAAGGATCGGGTGGGAGATGAATGTGGATTGCTAGACCATTAGGTAGAGAGCATGTTCTTCCAGGAAATGAAACCTCTGTAAGCTCCAGACCAATTTAATTTGTAGGAACTCTGAAGCTAGGAATTCTTACATTGAATATCATTATTCTTCTGTAACGTTAAAAACTCTGAACTGCTTTGCCATTACAAGCATGAGAACAGGAGATTTGCTGATATAGGATTTAACAGGATGAGAAGCTTTAGTTTTGAAGTCTAGCATTGAAATATTATACTGGATATATGTCACGATTGACAGACTGAGTCTCCAAACCTAATAAGTCAACTTAAAGAATGTCTGACGTGACATTTTAGCTAATAATGCAGAGCATGCAAAAGTACTTGAAATGGAATTAAAAATTCAGAAAACGTAGAACGATAAACCCAGAAGAAAGTCCGAAACCAATGCTTTTTATGCTGCCTATAAGTTCAAGACTTCAAGTAGGATCGGAGGCTCTTACAATGATATATTTTTCTATGAAATGAAATGGGATTGTGATAATGGATTGACTAATATATCTATGTAGTCATTAATTAGCACAAGAAAACACTTGCTAGTGCTGAATGGAATAATCGTTCCTTGATTTTCTTGTGGTTGACTTAATTGCTTAATTATCAATTTGAAGCATCATTTCCACTTTAATTGTTTAAACTATTCAGAAACAACAAGTACACCACCCAAAGGCTCTGTTGAAGACCTGAAATAAGTAAAAAGTGTCTCCATGTAAAGTTTAAACTTTTAGATGAGATGATTTATACATTCAACATGGTATCAGAGTGGAAAATCCTCAAAGGTCTTGAGTTAAAGTCTTAATGCCACCTAACCACAAACTATTTCATGCACTTGACCGAAGAAAAGGATCTGACATGTGAAGGGACAGATATATGGAAGACCTAAAGTAAATAGATAGGAGTGTCCCCTCCTACAGTTTGAGCTTTTAAATGAGGCAGTTCAGAGATTTAACAGTCCCATAAACAGTTCTTATTGCTCAAACATCACACCAGAACCATGCTTTGTGTTCTGGATGTTCGTGGCTGGACATGGCAAATGCTGCCTAAACTGTACTGTTATTAAGTGATTTTCTCAAGAAACACAGAAGTTTATGCACAACTACTATATGTCAAACGAACGCATTACAAATAAAATAAGTTAACTTTATCTTACTTAATTCACACAATTGATATTACATATCCCATTTTGTGTTCGCCATTTGTGTGCACACTGATTCTTTGGTTCCCTGAGTAAGAATTCCCATTCTCCTCTGAAAGAGCATATATGTACGCTGTGACAACTGCGAAGCTAAACCTATTTTATGAAGATCTAAGAATTAACTGTGTTAACCTTGTTCATGTTCTGCAGATTACCTATTTTATGAAGATCTAAGAATTAACTGTGTTAACCTTGTTCATGTTCTGCAGATTGATGGATTTCGGTTTGACCTGATGGGTCACATAATGAAGCGTACAATGGTAAGTATTTAAAGCTTTTTCTTTTTATGGGTCAAAGGTTTTTTTCCCTCCATTCTGTCCGTTTAGGAAGACAAAATTCTATGCAGTAACTAGTTCTTATTAATTTTGCGGTTGTAGATGAAATTTTACAAGATAATGGCCCGTGTGGTTTTTGGTACATGTTATATGCATGAGATTGAAAGACAAGTGAAGGCTAAAAAGTTTAGAAGCTAGTTCTCTATAGTTAGGCTGTTGCAGGTATCATACGGTCCTTATAGTTACCAATGGATCTTCTTCTGAGAATTGGGATATCTCATGTCAACATACAGCTCATGGAGAAAAAAGATCAAGATAAAATAAGCAGAGATTATTATCCCCTGTTGACCTAATATATGAGTCCTAATTCTAATTACTCCCTCTGCCCCCAAATTGATAGGCCCATCAGACTTGACACAAAGATTAAGAAAGCATTTAAATGGTGAGTCCTGGTATATTTGTTTGGACATATACTGGCCTTATATAAACCTTTTGTTTTGGAATAACAGCATAGGGAAAAGGTTGTGTTTCGAAGAGTAATTGTGGATTCTGTGAAAATGCGTTAAGACTTTATATTAAGAAAATGGATAATAGATTGGGACAATCTGACAATCGAAGTATGGCAAGAATTTTGTGATAGACGTAGTAAAATATATATTTAATTTGTGGGTATTATAGTGGGTATGTTGTTGTTGTTGATGTTAAATAATTTATGTTGTAAGTTTGCTGTCTTCCATCTGTCTGATGATCTACAGATTTATTGGGCCATTGACTAATTTTAGAAGCCATTTTTGTTTGATCCATCTTCAAACTTAACAAGTGAAAATTTTATGATTATAGAAGATGCAGTGAAAACTAAGGTGATAAGAAAACAAATTTTTTCTGCGGCATCTTTGATCATGCTTGTTTTATAGGCAGGAGATATAATATTGTTTTGCATTTATCTTGTCTAACATAAGACAGACTGCCTGAATGTATTGGGTTTGTTTTAGACAGGATTACAAGAGGCTCCTTTCTTTAATCTAGAAGAGGATTTTCTTTTTTTCTTATTTTTTATGGTTTGATTTTTTAACCAAAATGGTTTTTTATACGGTTTTATCATAAAACCCATTTCCCATTGATATCTTTATACGAAAATTATGATGTCACTTAACAATGTTGACATGCACAGGCTAACAAAATACTCAGGTTCTAGGCACGTCTACTTGCTTCCAATTGTCTGAGTAGGACAACACTTATTTGTGCATTTCAGTAGCTTGTAAAACTAGAAACAAGAGGATAGTTAGTTATGCTCCTTGTTTATTCAAATTCTTGATTAATTGGCTCCTTTAAAATTATTGGCGCTCAAAGCTAAACTTTCTAACATTATGATCGCCATGTCTTTGGATGCAGTTGAAAGCAAAGTCATTGCTGAATAGCTTGTCAACAGAAAAAGATGGAGTGGATGGATCAAGTATTTATATGTAAGGACTGATACCATCGATGATCAATCCTTATTACTCGATATGTCATGTTTTACAGTAGCTGTCTTTTAGATTCTTTTAAAGCTAAAAAAGGTTATTATTATTACATCTTCCGTGTCCATGATTATTTAGGTACTTCTCGTTGTTCTTGAATATAACATTGATTCTCTGTTTCCTTTTTATCAGTTCAATTATTTTCATTTCAGATACGGCGAAGGATGGGATTTTGGTGAAGTGGCAAATAATGGACGCGGGGTAAATGCATCACAATTCAACCTTTTTGGAGCTGGAATTGGGAGGTGCTACTTCTGATTTTATTCCGATTTGTCCATCTAAGAAGATGATTTCCTATTCCTTGTGTGTCTGCATGTGAATTTGCTCTTCTTATGAACCAATAATAAATTGCAAAGTGAAGCTCTAACGCTCTAGGGAAATAAAGAATGACTTTATTCCAGCTACTGTGGGATATTGCTTGCAAGAGCTCTTAGGCTTAAACGGGGACATTTCCTTATCCCTACTTAATTTATCTCATGATGTTATGTTAAGGTATGTTACTCATTGTATGTTCTTGATTCATTTCTAGCTTCAATGATCGCATTCGGGATGCTCTACTGGGTGGATCACCTTTTGGTCATCCTCTACATCAAGGTTTTGTAACTGGACTTTATTTGGAGGTAATGATAAACTTTTAGGCACTTGGAGATATAACGTTTTTGATTAATTCTTGCCATTTGTCTACATGATATGAATGTTATTGTATATCCACATGAAGCACCGTCTCAATAACTTGTACATGCTGCTCTTCAGCCTAATGGTCATGAGCTTGGTGATATTGCCAATGTAGAACGTATGCTTTCTGTGTCAAAGGATCACATTCAGGTACTCAGCTCTACTCCAGTAGCATGCTTAAATATTTCTTAAGTTCTTCTTTCTTATCAATGAGCATGTTTGCTTTTTTAGGTTGGCATGGCTGCAAACTTGAAGGATTTTGTGCTAACAAACTGCGATGGTCAAGAGGTATCCATAGATTCGATTGCTATTTGCTTTGCATCATGTTCACATTGCAATGACACTGCAAGTCATTACAATTGATGTTATAAGATAATTACTACTGTTCATTTCTGATGATCAATACAATTGAAGTTATAAGATAATTATTACTATTCATTTCTAATCACCAAGGCAATTAAGAAAGTCGATACTCTTGTACCTGTTGTTCTTTTGATAGGTTTATTAGCCAATAAGCCAAAGAAAACTATTGTAACGTATTAGGGCATAGTGGCATACTATTAAATACGTAGGATTTAGTCCAATTTATCAAAATCTAATGTTGTTGACCGATTTAGTTTATCTGCAGAGGGATAGTACAGTTTAATTAGCTTGATCTTCTATCCTTTTTGTTCACATCTTTTGATACTGCAAACAAAAACTAGAACTTTGGTTTGTTTCTGAGTTATAACAAGTGTTATATTTATAGTTCTGTCAAAGCTGCATGCTTTTTGGTTTACGTTGACACACTGGGGCATAGGGTTTATTTCCCAGATGCATTTTTCCCAGCTTTGTTTCTACATTGGACTGCAAAGGTCATGAAATAATTTTTCCAATGGCATCTTTACCATCAAGTGTGGTAAATTTGCCCAGCTAAATAAATGCATGTATTAACTACTTCCTATGCCCCAAATAGATAATCATTTTTATCTTCCTAAGGATTGATCTGACAAGAAATCCACGTGGAATTATTTGCATGAATGTCCCTTGGAAATATAACTCCAGAGTCTTAGAAAGTAGAGGCTTACGAAAAATACTACTAGCTGCAAAATGTTTTCAAGTGAAATATTCAAAAGATAATCCTAAATTCACCCTTATATGCCTCCCTTTCTGATGTCGGATTTGCCTAACACAAGTTTCACGGCGAACCACCTTTCGAGCTGAGCTGAAAGTTTTATCTTTTAGAATATACACATAACTTGACACTGGAGATGATATGTGGATACTGTATACACTTCTTACCCAGGTGAAAGGATCTGAAGTGCTACTGCATGATGGGAAGTCAGTCGGATATGCTTCTTCTCCCATTGAAACAGTAAGGAGCTATGTTTCTATTCCATTCTATGATTGAACAACTTTCAATCTATAGCTATATTTAGTGCCTCATTTATTATGTAAGACAACACAATCGCTATCACAAACCTTGTACATTTTCCCCAGTTAATTCAAACATGAAAATACATTCCAAAACAATGAAATTGCTGTTATTATATGCAGGTTAACTATGTGTCTGCTCATGACAATGAGACACTGTTCGACATCATTAGTCTTAAGGTAACTTTTTGTCTTGCAATATGCCACTTCGTTTTGTTTCCTGATGACCAAGAAATCCTCGAAGACCAATGGCACATGGTCTGAAACTTGGTAGGCAACATGCAACCTATACATCCATTGTTTTTTTCTTGTATGAATTAGTTGCTTCACTTTGATAGACTCCAACGGACATTACAGTGGAGGAGAGATGCAGAATGAACCACTTAGCGACTAGTGTAATAGCCCTTTCTCAGGTCAGATTCAGTTTATTCCTTGGAAGAATTATTGTGCCTTATACTTTAATTTTTACCTACTTTTTATGTAGTAATGTATATTTATGTGTGTGCTTTTGCAAGTAAAATCTTGTTAAAGCTGCCTTGCTCTACATTTTTCTATTTCTATTTACACATTTGGGTTATGTTGATAGGAAGATACTTGCTGAAGTAAAAAGACAAGTTCTATAGAACAATTTAAGACTAGTAATGTTGTATGAGTGAGTGTCGGCCTCCAAGGCCTTACATGTCCACAAGATGAGTGTCGTAGAAATACATATAATTTTTTTTTTACTTATAATAAGATTGATGTGCCGTTATATAAAGTTAGAAATGATCAGATTTGACAGAATATACAAGTAGCACAGATAGAGGATAAGGTGAGATATGGTCACCTGAGATGGTTTCATGGCCCATGTAGATATTCAAATGCACTAGTCAATTGGTGTGACATTATGACAATTGAAAGTGTTAAAGAGGATTAGGTAGATCCAAAATCACATAGAATGAAAGTTGTACCATAAGATCCATGTAATTCTCCATAATAGAGTGTTATCAATAGATATCCCATTTTATAGAAGGAACTATTCGATTCCCCAATGATCTTTTTTCCAAAGTGCCATTCTTTTCTGAATTAAGAGACTATTTTCTAAATTGGTCCCTTACGAAGATCCCTTTGTCGTAAGATATCTTAGTAACTCAGTTGGTTAGTTGGTTGCCTACCTAAACTTTCACCTTGTTGGTGAGGGTTTGATTCCCCACCTTGTGATCTCCTCGCCCATTTCCCTTCTCCTACCAACAATGCAATTTAAAAAAAATTAAAATAAAGACCCCCTTGTCGTGGGCCACAGAGACGATACAATTTTACCATTCTTTCTGTCAAGTACCCTTTTCAAGAGTAAAAGATGAAACACATGTATCCTTGTTTTCTCCGGAGTACTTATTTGTAATTCATTCAGCCAGTACTTATAAGAAAAGAGTATTTACCTGTAACGCACAAGCTTACTATTTACTTTGTATAATTTGAAAAATGCCGTTTTACTTTTGTGGTTTGCATGATAAATTTAGTACTATAACACATACTTATCATGCTAACGTATTATGTTGTTTGAATGTGATATTTTTCTTCATCTTTCAGTACTGATACTTGGTAACCTTTCACAGGGGATACCCTTTTTCCATGCTGGAGATGAAATGCTGCGCTCAAAATCAATAGACCATGACTCTTACAACTCTGGTGATTGGTTCAACAGGTCCACTACCTCTCCCTGTGATCTTCCCACAACTTTTGATGATTTAGAATCTTAGATGACTTGCTTTATACTGTTCATTTTGTTTTCAGATATTGACATCTTTTGTGGCCTGAAATCTTACTTCTTTTACTTCTATTCAGTGCTTTCCTTTATAAAGTGGATGTTCGTTTACTGTGATTTTTCAGGCTGGACTTTAGCTACAATTCTAACAACTGGGGTGTTGGCCTCCCTCCGAAAGAGAAGAACGAAAGAAACTGGCCACTGTAAGTGATTTTATTCCACGATGAAAAGAGAGAGTTGGGATTTTTCTCTTTGGGCCATTTTGGTGGTTGGGGTGGATTGAGGTGCACGTGCTGTTTGAGTCTTTAATGAAGTTCTGATACATACGATCAAGATGGTTTCCCTATTTGTGACCCATCTAGAAGTATTTCCTTCTTTGAATTCTTTTATTTTCAGAATCAAACCAAGACTAGCAGATCCATCCTACAAGCCTCAGAAGAGTCATATCCTTTCAGCTGTTGAAAACTTTTTGAATCTAATGCAAATACGATACTCCTCACCACTCTTCCGGCTAAGGACAGCCAATGCTATCCAGGTTAGAATGTAAATATGTATCAATGAAGTCTAATGAAATATTTTGAATCCTCTTTCTTCAGTATTTTGCCAAAGGCCTATCCAAAAGTCTTTCTACTTTCACAAGGTAGGGGCTAAGCTGCCTACACTCCACCCTCCCCAGACCCCACAAGTGGGATTACTCTGGGAATGTTGTTGTTTCTTCAGTATTGTGCAAGTACTTCAGTGTTTCAATGTCACAAATTGACATCTGTCACCAGGAAAGAGTACGATTTCATAATACTGGTCCTTCATGGATTCCTGGACTTATAGTAATGAGCATTGAAGATGGCCACCAGGGAGTTCCAGGGCTCTCTCAATTGGATCCAATGTGGGTAAATCTAATCCATCATTAGGCTTCCGAACTGCTGCTTTTTTCTGTTAATATACACCCAAACCATTAGTTAAATGACAATATTCTTTTTCTCATTTTACCAGTTATTCCTATATAGTTGTCATCATTAATCCTTGCCCAACTGATGTATCGTTTGCCAATCTTGCACTAGAACAAAATCTCTTCAATTGCATCCAGTACTACAGGTATTATTTGTTTTATTTATGTTTGCAATTCTTGCATGCATATCTGAATATGCCAGACTATTTAATGAGTTTCCTTAAACACATGTTACAAGAGAGTGGGATGATAATGTATGGAACTTAAACATCTTGGACACTGTTAGGTCGGATTTGGGCCTTTGCTGCAGTCTGCGCGTGGCTTATATTTTGTTTCACAAATCCGATAGAAGTGTTAATACAATCTCAGCTTCATGCATAACTAGCTATTTGAATGACATTTATGGTGTTCATTGTTCATTTTTGCATCTCCAGATGAACTCAACCGATGATATCGTTAAGAACTCAACATATGATGCATCCTCGGGTTGCTTTAACGTGCCTGCCCGGACAACTTCAGTGTTTGTTGAACCTCGGTAAAATTTCAGTTTGCTCTTCATGAAAAGGGTCGCCAGGATCGGTGAGTTGTGCATTATTTACACAAGGCCTTCAGCCTTCTGCTTATCGAAACGTGTACATGAACTCCAACTTTTTAGGTTCAGTTCTAGAAAAATGGCTATGGAGGACCAAGAAATAAATATACCACCAATCCCAATTCTCTGCTTATTTAAAAGGGAAGTAACCAGAAAGATGATTTATGTTTTAATTGATAATCAGAGAGAATTAACATGTCGAGTATTTGTATAATACTAATGTCTTAAATTCAATATGTGTTTTTCTAGCTGTTTAAGTTCCTAGTTTGTATCAAATTTTAAGTATCAACTTGTTAGATTTGCTGGCTTTTCCCCTATTTTGCTTTTTTTAATTGAATTCTGAAAGAGAAAAACAATGACTTGGGGAACATTTGACTTCATTGTCTTTCTTAACCGTTGTATAGAGCCAATTATTTCTTAAAGCATTAATTTAATCAAACAAGAACATCGCATTTATTTGTGTAGAAGAAAGTTTCTGATCCCAATTTTTATTATGTCTAAATTTAAATAGTCATTCTGACCCATTAAAAGCAATCATATAAGATGAGAGACTCTGGGAATCATTTGGTAGGGTTTATAAGAATAGTATTGAATTGGATTAGTTGTGCTGACATAACTTTTATTGTAATGCTATGTTTTAACTAATTGTGTGATTACACATGTTTTCAAATTAATGAAAGGATCAAAAAGATTGTGTAGATATGGTGTTGGGAGAAGTGGAATATAATAAAGGGGTAGGTTTAGGACATGAAGTGAACTTTCCCTGTCTCTTAGGACGACTTTCCTTACGTGCAATACACAAACCTAAATAAATTCTTTCATGCAAGTTACTTGTCTTCCACAGGCAAATCTCCATTTGGAATATTCATGCATTTTCACAAACTTACTTATTCCAATGTTTTGACTAAAGAGCGGAAACTAAGAAAAGAAACTTGGCATAATAGATAAAATTGTTGTTATGTGATCAGGATGTCACAAGTTTGAGCTGCGAAAATAGTCTCTTGCAAAAATACATGATAAGATTGTGTATAATTGATCCTTGTGGCCGGTTTGGTTCTTCTCAGACTTTGTGCATAGCGGGAGCTTAGTGCATCGGATTGTCCTTTCTAAATTAAAAAGGGAAATTTAAAATAGTTAAAATGATGTTTGGTTTCTGACTTTTAAACTGTTAAATTCCTGTAATTTTTACAGGAGATACATAGATATAAAGTAAACATATCCCAAAACAAACTTTGACAAAATTTAAGCCAAGTTTGGTGGAACAAATCACTTGATATTTGTGTTGTTGGGAGGTAGCTATAGATATTTGGTGGAATAATCAAAGGTGTATGCAAGCCAATTAAAACACCATCATACGATCATAAAAAAAAATAACTAAATTGAAAATGGGCTATAAATAATTTAATTGATCTTTTTCAAGATGCACGTGCTGACATGCATATGAGCTAATATATATGCATCTAAAAGGTCACTTATTACACAAAAGCTTCATTAGAAAGAAAAATGGGAGGATCCTTTTTTATTTTTGTATGTGTGTGTTGTCCATCTTGTGAGAAGTGTATAGTGTCAAAGAATTAATAATAAGAAATTGCATGTGAGGATCCAAGATTTGTGGATACCACAGGTCTTATGAATAAGCTTATCTAGCTAGTGCTCCTTTTAGCTCAATTTATTTGATATATTTTTATGATCTATATTTTTTTTTAATTCATTATATATATTTCATATTCCGTAAAACATCATCACATAAAATGAGATAACGGAGTAAGAAAAGGTGATATACAATCCAAAAGACCTAACATAACTAAAAAGGTCAATGCTAACTACTCTAAAGCTATTTATTGCTATTCACATTGATGAAGGAAAGAAATAGAGAGAGAATAATGTAATGTAATGGAGATCCTTAAAAGGGTATGTATAGATGTTCATTAGCAACAACAATGTGCAATTTGCAAGTATGGACAATATAGGATATACGCAGATTATATCTCTACCTTTGTAGTTGATTCATGTGGCAAACTCATTCAGTATGAGAATTAACATGAAACAAATAAAGTGGCACCATAGAAAATAATACTAAGTGACTTTTACTATAATACCCATCATTGATGTTAAAGATATTGTATATGACAATGAAAAAGTTAAAAGAATTTGTATGTGATGACTCCCATATCTAAATTCTTCACAATATCAATGTGTATATTATATTGTTATATGGTTAAAAAGTAAAATGAATAAATAAATAAAAAATAAAAAAATGAACCTGCATTATTGTCAATAATGACAATCAACAAGTTTCCTTTGTGTTTGTTCTTGATCTTGTTGTTTTAAAGATACAACAGGATCATCTTGAACCGGAAGATTAAGGTCTAAAGACAACTCATGATCTCTTTGTTTCTTGGTAATAATATTATTGTTACCAAATTCTTGATCTATAGAAGTTGCAGGACTTAAATTGCTCAAATGATAGGGTGAATTTATGTTAGCGCCCCCGCGATGGCGTCTCATGTGACCACCTAAAGCTTGTCCTGAGGTAAATTCCGCCCCACAATATGAACATTCATGAACCCTAGGAGAAGAAGAGCTATACTTGTTGGAAGAATTTGGCAAATTTTTGTTGATGTTGTAGATGTTATTCTTGTTTTTGTTGTACAATCTTGTTGATGTCGCTGGTGAATTTAGTTGATAATCATCTTCATCTGAGAAATCGAAATATGATTTCCTGTTAAATTCGGTGTTTAATGCCTTAGGCTTCTTGTGACTTGCTCTGTGTCCACCAAGTGCTTGAAAAGACGAGAATGTACGATTGCATGTCTTGCATTCGTACACGTATATTCCTACCTTTGTACCATCTCCCGAGTTGGTAGACGTCTCTATGTACCTTTTGCTATTGAATTTCGTTCGATACAACCTCAAATCCTCGTTATAAAAATCCACATTATTGTTGGGAGGTGACACGTCCTTAAAAAACCTACGAGGAAGGGGATGGTCCTCGCGACTTTTGGACAAGAGGACAAGACACTTGGCGGTCTCCTCTTCCTCTTCGGTGAACGTATTGATGAATACCTCAGATGAGGCAGCTGAAGACAGAGTTTCATTATTGTTGTTGTTGTTGCTGCTATTGTTGTTGTTACATGCAATGCCTTCATCATTAATGGCACTACCATTTTCAATATTGTTGTTGTTGCAAGGGACATCATCTCTATTATCCTTACCATTGTCGATTATATTATTATTGTTGTTGTTGTTGCTGTTGTTGTTGTTGCTAGGGATGTTTTGTATCCCATTATCATTGACATCTTTGTCATATGCGTCTAATGAATCATGTGATGTTGTGATGGAGAAAGGGATATTTAGAGATTGAAGTCGAAGGCGTTTTGTTCTTTTGCCCTTAACGATGTGGAAGAGGTCCTTAGAGGGACAATCTACCACTTCCTCAAGAGCCTCCATAATTTCCCTTCATCCACCATCAAATGCTTTCCACATTAATTATCTAACACAAAAAAATATATGTGAAATGAAAGCAAGTTCTTTTTTCGTTTTTGTTTTTTTGGAGGAATGAGAGAAAAGAAACAAAGAGGAAAAGTAGGAAGAAAGACACAAAAAGAGGAAGCATTGATGGTGGAAGAGTTGATGATATGTAAATATAGCGTATGAGAAAAGTAGTCAAAGGAGTGAGAAAAATGCACCACTAGAAATTGATGTATATAGTAAGTGAGGTTAATTAGTGTTTTATCCATCATTTAGAGAGAGAAACAACTAATAATTATATGTAGGAATGGTAATTGGGTGGGTTGAATTAAATTTGAGCGAGTTATAATTGGTCAAGAAGATAAGCGGGTCAAGATCCAACTCAACACGAATTTGTTTGGATCAAAATGGGTAAAAATAGGTTGAGTAATGGGTTAGAGAGTGGTCAAAATCCCATGTGGTTCAACTTTTATTAAGTTTTACTTATTTTATTGGTTTTTTTCAATATTTTAGTATTTAATTAAATTAAAATTTTCTTTATTATTTATATAAAATATATATTAAATTTAAAGAAAGTCTTTTAAAAATATTTTAACAAGATTTCTCTCGAGTCTATTCGGGTTGCATATCAACTCAATTTTAAATGTGTTAAAACGAATTGAGTTGATATGGGTTGAATTAATAAATAACCCGTCCAAACTTCAATGAGTTGGACGTATTAAATGAGTTGAATTTAATTTTGCTACGGCTAATGATTGTCCAAAAAGATATATATATATATATAATTATAATTCTAATTAATGAGAGATAAATGGGGAAGAGTTGTATGGAGAGAACTCAAGGTAGGACAATGACCATTATAATTCAACATAACTAAATTTGCTCTTATTTTAGTGATTCCTCCGTTCGTTTTTAGTTATCAAATTTTAATAAAGAATAACTTTATCGACCCCACCTAAAGTAAAATTGTAAAACTAAAGATTTCAATAGTCACCCACAAAGGTTGAGACTAATAAAATTAGTTGTCACGTAGTCTTGGTGGCTCATTTTTTTAAAATTTTATAATAAGATAAGCAATTAGTTGGATAATGAGTGTCAAATAACATGAATTTTAGATCTACAGTGAAGTATAGTCTTGTATGTGTAGCCACGTTTGTATTGCACATGACATAACAATTTAAAATATTCACCATTTTTTTTAAAAAAAGGAAAAATTTTATACACTAATTATTAAGGTGACAACTAAGTCCTAATTAAGCCAAGTTCTGGTCATAATATAATTTTTTGCATGTCTTACCCATGATAAGTTGTGGCTTGTATGTTTGCTTATAGTATTATTTCATACTCCTTTCGTCTCTTTTTAGTTGTCATAATTTTTATTTTTAGAGTCAAATTATGTAAATTTTAACTAATACAATGTATTTATTCTTGCTCAATAAATAAATTGTTATGGTTTTTAGACCCCAATTCTAATTAAACGGTATAACAATATAGATTACAGCTAAGTATATAAGTATATAATATAATAAGGATAATATAAAGCAAAACAAAACATAAAATAAGAAAAAAGAAAAAGATAATTAAATTGATTTGCATGTCATTATAATAAGCACCACTACTACTTGAGCTCCCATCTCATATGATTAAAATCATAAAAATAGCCACAATAATATGAAACCTGTCAAAATAATTAAAAACCAACACAAATTAAAGTAATTAAAAAATAAATAAATATGGAAAATTAAATTAAAATAGTAATGAATAAGTCACCGTTGTTTTTTCGTAGTAGTTGTAGATGATGGTACTGCAGGAGGAGGTGGTGGTGGAGCTACGGGGCTTGGTGGTGGTACTGGTTCTGGTTCTGGACTTGGACTTGGTGGTAATGGTGGAGGTGGTTGTACGATTCCTATGATTTCGAAAAATCAATTAAAGTTGAATTATATCGTTTGACATGAAAAAAAAATATTTTTTTACATAATTAAATTTATTTAAAGAAAATTATAAATACTAACCACAATATAGTAGATTTTTAGGAGGAATATGTTCTTTAGCTGGATTAGGATCAGAGTCATAAACTCTAATATAAAGTTCTTGTCCTAAAAACCAATTTTTCAATTTTTGTGACCTTAAATTCCACATCCCTGGATTGTCTAAATACACATATACAGCAGTCCATCCTTTTGGATAAACCTATATATATATATTAAAAAAAATTATGAATAATGTCATATAATTTTAACATATAATATAAAGTTTTAATTATAGGATTTATTGAGAAATCAATATAATTACCTGAACAGTAGAACGTACAACAGGATCATAAATATTATATGTAGATCGTAATTCAGGAGTCCAATTTCCTAAACCATACCTGAAATTTCAACAAATAAAATAACAAAATTATGATTCTGTTACAATTATGATGAAATAACAAAGTTATTTTTGTTATTTTAAAGTAATAAAATGTTACCAATTATGATAGTAAAATAATCTATATAATGACAAAACTTACCTATCAAATAACTTTTTATCGATTGACCTCCCTCAAGTGAATGTGGCTCCACGAATGATAGTGGATAAGTTACTTAACTTATAATGTGACAAAATTTAGTCGGGATTTTATTTTTAAAGTAGATAAAGTTCAATTACTTTAATAAGACCCAAAAAAATAGTTTTACAGTGACTTTACGGGTATAGACAGGGGTGGAGCCACATGCATTTTAAAAAGTTATACTTTTTACCTAGGTAAAAATAGTTCATTGTGTATAGATATTACATAGTAACACCTCTTGCCTTTTATACGATTTTATTTTTTTAAATTTTGCCACCCCTTAATCGAAATTCTAGCTCCGTCACTAGGTATAGTGAAAATAAATTATGGACAGAGATTATTGTGAGGTGATAAGTGCTTTATTTTTAACCAAAAACCTCGAATTTGGGACTTGAGAATGAAGTCCCTTTTACGGAATCCTAGTAGTTCAATTAGTTGACTACCTTTCCACCTTGTTAGTGAGGATTCGACTTCATACATTGTAATTCCCTCTCCGTTTCTCCTTTCCCTACCCCCAATTTAATGGGGGGAGGGGGGGATGTCCCTTCGATAAGTCAAAATGGGACGACTTTTTGGCAGGAATCCAAATTAGTCGAGCACAAATGAATACTAAACACTAAAAAAATGAACCATATTTTTGTAATACTTACCCAACAACAAAGAAGCCAAATCCATCCAAATGCCAAGAATCCATGACTTGTAACTCATTCTCAAAGACAATTTCCAGCCACCCTTTATGTTTTCCAGACACAACAAATGTTCCATGGACAACCTCCGGTAGGCTAACGTTCACCGGAAATTTATCGAGCTCGTAAACTCCGGTGCCGTTAAGGTAATAATCAGCCAGTTTCAATGGTGTTTTTGGTGTAACATAAGAGACATTGTTGATGGCATAATTGATCATGCCATTCTTGAAGTTGAATGAATTTTGAAGAACAAAAGTTTGTGACAATGTCACATTTGATACATTAAATGAACCTTGTGGATTGCGACCTGCTCCACCTGTTGTCAAATTCCACCTGAAAAGAAAAAGGAAAAAATTACGTGGACGGGTACTTTTTAATAAAAAATTACTAATTTTAGTGATTTTTCTTATGCATGACTATTTATAGTAATACATAACATTATTATAATTAATCTGCACTTGTATCAAAAGTGAATTATGTGTGTAATATAAATGTATCATAAGTGTTTAATAATATCTTGTGTTTGTTTGGTAAGAAATTGATACAATGTGTATTAACATATGTGATAAATGTACGTTCTATCAGTTAAACATGTATTGTATATCTATAAATAATTCTCTATTTTATTTTTATTTTCTATTGGTCTTTAATTTATCCCTTGTAACAAATAATTTTTTCGCAGGACATAAGTTTATAATTTTTTATCTTAATATTCCACATATTATGTGCATTAGGCATAGTCCAATCGCTAAAAAGTAAAGAATTAAAGACCAGTTCATTTGAAAGACAAATTAAAGATCGATCCATTTAACGTGATATTAATTTAAGTGGATGTTGCAACTAAATGGGCCTACCTGATGGATCTAGCTTGAGTGATAGAGAAGTTCACATCAAATGGGTCAGGCCCATTTGGAATAGGCCCATCAGCAGGTTTGGTTGAGTTTGCATAGCGCAATATACCAACAACTTGAAGAGTTTTGAGTTGAGTTGAATTAGCCATTTTTGCAGTTGCAACTATGTAATAATCAGCAGCATCTTGATCAGCTGTGACAAGAACAGAGTATGATTGGCCCACGTGGACGTCGAGAGAATTTAACGTGATTTGATTGGTGTATGAGCCTTCCGTCTCCACCAATAGCATGCTGTGGTTTTGGATTCGAAAATTGAAACTCCATTCGCTTCCCACATTTGAAATCCTCATTCTGTATGTTTTTCCTGAAAATAAAGTAAAAGTCAATGGATGTTAATTTTATTGACTCTGTGTTTTTGTAACAATTCACACAAGAGAGATATTGGGTATATAAGTAAATAGATTTTACCTACTAATGTCCAAAGCGGATAATATTACTAGCAGGTTGGATTGTTATAGTTTTCTCAGTCGAAAGAATTATAAATGCACAATTTTTTAAAATAAGGATAAAATCTAGATTGTGCTTATTACCTTGATTTATTGTGAAGGATTCATTGGATTTTGCTTTTGGATCTAAATATGAGCCTTTCCCATTCATAAGCATCATGTTTGGAGTTTTATTGTATCCTTCATGTGCCAACTTTTCTCCAATAACCTATTTTTATTTCACAAGTCTAAATAATTTAATTAAAGGAAATTTCAACTTTATTAATGCAAAAAAATAAATAAATGTGAAAAAGTTAACTTTTTGTTAGAAGCATAATAGTTTAGATACATAAATTTCAGGGATGACCATACTTTTGGTCCCTAAGTTATATTGATCCTTTTGATATATGATTCTTTGTGACTAACCTTCAATCTATCAAATGTCTTTTATATTATATTGTAGAATTATATTATCGTCAACTATGAAGTAACATATAAATTTACGTGTGAATAATTAAATGATGAAACGATTATGAACATGATTATATACCTTGAAGCTACTGTCATACCAATCACCAATGAGAAGATCGAAATCTCCTTCGGGCTCTGCAAAAGGGGGTTGGATCATGACTCGATTGTTAATTCGGATTGGGCCAAATGCTCCCCCGGCCTTTTGGTAATGTAGGCTTGGAAAATAGAATAAGCTTCCAATTTGGTCTTTTAATTGAAACTCATAAGTCCAATTAGTATTGGGCCGGATTGCGCAGTTGGTACCCGAAACTCCATCTTGCCATGAGTTATGCCTTTGTTGGATCCCATTCCTATAGGCCCAATAAAGAAATTTGCTTTGTTATAGGTATGACGAAAAATGTTTTCCATGAAAAATTATATTATAAAAGCATTTATACATAATTTAGGTAAACATTAAGATAGGGAAGCGGAGTCATTGGTGGGGGTGGGGGGTGAAAGGCTGAGCAACATATATTTTCACGGTGTTTGTTTACAACTGAACTATACTTGTTACAATCCGATTATTACATACAAATACAAGTTTTATCGAACAAAGAAGTTATGGTAATTAAGATAGGAGGAGGAGGGGTTTGGAGGGGAGGGGAGGAGAGATCGGTGTGAGTTTTGGGGTAGGGAGCGAACTGGCAAGACGCGAAGATCTATTGATCAATATGAATCTCAAGAATGGATTGGGAAGGGGGGGGGGGGGGAGAGACTAATCTTTAGTCATGTTTAGATAATTTTGTTAGCATATATTATCGTGTTTGATCAGGTTTGAAATTAAAAAAGAAAAATAATATTTTCATGTTATTAAAATTATTCTTAGGTTTTGTATTTTTTTGACATAGCATGTTATTGTAAAGGTTATAAGAACATAATTTAGAAGTGTCTATTTATTTAATTATTAATGAAAGTAGAAAATTAATTGAATCTAAAAGTTAGAATTGTAACAATAAAAAGGAAACATAGTACCATGTAATAAGGACAGGATATTTGTCCATATGGTTGAATACATTAACATGAATTCTATCGTTGGTGGTTGCGTTCAACAGAGGTCCAGGAAATTTATTATTGATAGTTATCACCTGAAAAAAAAATCAACGAAAATTCAGAAACTATAATCCTGACTCCGTCCCTAACTTCATAATCCATATTACTAGCACCTGAGATTGTGTCGTAGAATTCAGAATTTGTGATCACTCTGCCTCTAAATTTTAGATCTTATTTACTAACATTTGGGACTATGTCTAAAATTCAAAAACTACAATCCTGACTCTGCCCCTCACTTTAGAATCCATATTACTAACACTTGAGATCGTGACTGCACCCCTAACTTCAGAATCCATATTACTAGCACTTGAGATCATGTCGTAGAATTCAAAAATTGTGATCGTGACTCTGCCTCTAAATTTTAGATCTTAGTTACTAGCATGTGAGACTATGTCCTAAAATTCAGAAACCATAATCCTAACTCCGCCTTTAACTTCATAATCCATTGATTACTAGCACTTGAGATGGTGTCATAGAATTCAAAATTTGTGACCATTACTCTACCTCTAAGTTTAGATCTTTTTTGCTAGCACTTGAGACTCTGTCCTAAAATTCTTTAACTATAATCTTGGTTCCGCCTCTAACTTCAGAATCCACTAATTACTAGAACTTGAGATCATGTCATAGAATCCAAATTAAAACTATAACCCCGACTCCACCTCTAACTTCAGAACTCATAAAATTTAAATTCTGAATCCGCTTACAATATAAAACAACTCTAAATAATAAAGGAAAAATTGGAAAAATTTTGAGATCATACTGGTTGATCCACAGATACTGGTTTGATATTATTGTCTTCATCGACATGCCACTCAAGAAATATTTCTTCTCCATTAATAATTACTTGCATGGAAAAAATAGAGAATAAAACCAAGAAAAGAACTAGCCATCTTGGTAATCCCCTCATTAATTATATCCTTAATCACTTATTAATCTCACTATAATGATGATTAATGAAGCTATAAGGGATTTTAATTATATATAGGTTTTTAGATAAGAAAAGAGGCAAAATATGAAAATTAGGTTCTTATAATTAAATTATAGGTGGTGGATAGCATTGTTTTTGTCTAAGAATAATACAACTATATATTTGCTGGAGCCTGCTGATTAATTATTAATTAGATAGCCTTAAATTTAAATTAACTTTTGTGAATGTTTTATTTCCCTTTATTGAAATTACAATATTTAAAGAAAAAGACAAACTAGTAAATTACAAATGTTATTATACATCCAGAAAATTCTCATTGTAATTCTCTTTCTCGTAATCGTCTCTTCCACGTCATAATATATAATTTAGAATCATTATGAAGAAATCGTCTCTTCCACGTCATAATATATAATTTAGAATCATTATATATTTGGGGATAAAAATGAACCTTTTATATTTTTTTTTTCATAATTTATGAACCTTTAGATTATAGCCTTAAAACAAAAAAGAAATTTCCGATATATAGTCATTTAAAAGTACCTTAGTTATACTCTATAGTTATAGTTTGGATAATTATATTTCACAACTATAATTATAGCAACATTTGTATAATTCACGCAATATTTGTATACGTTTGTATAATTCGCAGTTATAGTATAGTGTTTGTATATTTCGCTATACAATTCGCAGTATTTGTATATTTCTCTATACAATTTGATTCATGCACAACTTTTGTATAATCACGCACTTGTATAAATCGTGATTGTGCAAAATTTAAATTGCAATTACAGCTAGATATTTGTTGAAAGTTGTAATTCATACAGATTATAGCTATGTAGCTAATTAACTAGTATATTATTATCCGCGGAATTTTTTCAAAAAAGAATTATCTTGCGAGAAAATGTTGAGTCACAATCTAGTCGGTATATGTTAGTGTAGAACTCTTCTATGAATAAATTATACTTCCTCCGTTCCATTTTATGTGACACTCTTTGATTTGGCACAGTGTTTAAGAAAAAAAGTAAGACTTTTGAAATTTGTGATCTAAAATCATTCTGAAAATTTTGTGTGGTTGACATTCATTTCATTAATTTCGCTTCCAGTCCGTACTTAGATCTTCAAGCTTAGTCCAGTCCGGATTCATCCTAAGGGTAAAAGGGGAATTTTAAAGTCAAATTATTTCCAATTAAAGTAATATGATATTCTTTTTGGGACGGACCAAAAAAGAAAATGTGTCATATAAAATAGGACAGAGGGAGTATTTAGCTTTTTGAGTGTATGATAAAACATAATTAGTATACACTTTTTGTGATTTTTGACTATTTTTTATGTAAATAAAAATATGACCATATTTGTTATAAATTAATTATTTTTTACATAAATTTAAAACTATCCCAAAATTATATTTTCATACTAAAATTATATGCAAAGATCAATAGATTAACTTGGAATCTTATATTTATACATGTAAAAAACATCTCTAACTGATGTTAGCTTAAATACAATAGTTACTTTAACTATAACTTAAATTACATTACATTATATCATTAAATTCATCATTATATAATGAATTCATTTCATGTAATAATCAATTTAATAGAATTTTGTTATTTTTTCCCCCCTTAAATTGTATTTACTTGTTATATTTCATTATGAGCTTTTACACATGCTTCTAGAGCTATCCAATTAGCTTCGGCACCTGGCATATGGCACATTACCCCAAGGATATCCTAAAGTTCCTCCACCAACCTATCCAATAAGCTCCGGCACCTGGCATGTGGCACGTTACCCCAAGGATATCCTAAAGTTCCTCCACTAAGCTGTAGTACAGAATTATCCCCAAAGATCTCGGTCAGGCATATGTCAAACGTGAATATCTCCTAAAGCCACAGGTAGAACACCTAATAAAAAGATCCAATCTTGAACGGAATAAATCTCACGACTTCTATCTTGTTCAACAAAATCATCATGCAGTAAATCAACAAAGCTCAAAGTTATGTCTCTTTAACCTTCAAGTTTACCTACAACAGTACTAAAGTAAATATGATTTCCACCAGACATACGTAACGCTTTTGCTAAAACCCGAAAGTGAAACCATGATTCTTCTATCTATTAATAACGCATGCTTGTAATAAGTTCTTTGTTATAATAATGCTATCTCATACTCCACTTTATCCTTTACCATCCCATCTTTGTTATAGTAATTCTACCTCGTACTCCACTTTTTTTAATAAGTTCTTTCAATATGACATTGTATAACGACGAAAAATAATACAACACAACACAATACATTACAAACAATACGTAACAACCATTCAAGCAAAGTGTAAACCATAGTACCAATCTAATCTAAGGGGGAACAAGATACAACATATTATTTCTTGAACAACTTTTTATAAACCAAAAATTGTTTTGGTAACCACATCTCTCCAAGAGACGTTGATATACATTTTATATTTGAACTTCTTTCTATATGACACAAAATTGTTTTGGTACAAAACTTCTACATCTCCCCATGAGATATAGAGGCACTATTATGACACCATTCTTGTAAAAGATTTTACAATGCAAGAAAAAAAATTTACATCTACATACACCAACAAAATCTAGCTATGGCCAGAGAAAAAAATAACAGCACATTCACTAGATCGAACGATGAACTTGTCGTTGTCTGACGAGACATCCTTGTAACAAGCATCGCCCATTTACAAGCAACAGTTTCCGCTACGTTGAGACTTTTGCATTTCTTTCTGTTTCAAGATTTGTTTTTTCACTACTGCAGAACCTTTCTCTAGTAGACTTGGTACATCTAGTATCTGTAAGCAAAAATTCAGTTGTTTAGGAAACATCACATCAAGTGTGGGGAATCATGCGCGGCAACATTCAGCTCGTGGAGTTGAAGAAAACTTGATATGATAAACAAGAAAAGCGATATGAAAATACATAGAATGTAGTATGAGCTATCGAGTTTCAGGACCAGAAGAGAAATAAGGAAGATATCCACCCTCGACGCCTTGACAAGTCAAATCATTTCTCAGAACAAGCCACTAACCACGTCTCAGAGCACATCTTTCCTGGCAACTTCAACAAGTCATAAGATGCTTTGAACTATAAACTATCAGCGACACATAATCCTTCGAAAGTGAAATATTTGGCTTAAGAACCAACAACAACATACTCCGTGAAAATTCTAAAAGTGGGGTCTGGGGAGGGAAAAATGTACACAGACTTTACCACTACCTCATAGAGATAGAGAGGTTGTTTCTGAAAGACCCTCGCCTCAAAATCATCTCTAAAAGAAGAAAATATTAGATATGAAACAACATTTGGCGTAAGAACCAAACTAACAAAAAGCATATCCTGGCATTTGTTCGTACTAAAGACATGTCTCATATTTTGTACTAACTTTCAGCAATTAAGACATCAGCTCAGAATATATAGCTGTACAAGAATTACTTCCCTGCATTTCGGGAAATAACTAGATATAATACGACATAATTGTAAGGGTTGAGAAAAGATGAACGGATAGAGCAAACACTTGTACTCCATATATGAAAATCTTATCAAAACATTTTTGTGTTCTGCTGTCTACAAACAATTAGCGAAATTTTTTTTTTTAGCTAGCCCTTTTTTGTTTACCTCTCAACTGTGTATTGGCAAACCAAACATCTATACACATGGCTACAAGAAACTATGATCAACTATATCATAAACAATAGCGGAGATAAAGAGCCTTCAAGGAGTACCTTAAGTGTGAGGTCTTTAAAACACAGCTGCACATTTTCTCTCGTCCTAGCACTACATTCGAGAAATAAACAATTGTGCTCCTTAGCAAACGCCAGGCCTTCTTCTCTAGTAACAGCTCTTTCACTATCCTGGAAATAGGTTATGTCAGTAAAACGAGCAAATTCACCGTAATTCTTTGCCAAGTTGTATAGAATTTTCAAATACAAAAGAACGAACAATTTACACATTTTGCTTCTCATCCTAGGTAAATTCAAACAATAAAATGAATGGGTTACCTAACGTTTGACATCATCATGATACAAAAGGATAAGCGATACTCACCCTATCAACTTTGTTCCCGACTAGCATCTTCATACACTCGGGATTCGTGGAGTAAGACTTAATATCTTTTGCCCAAGTTTCTGATAAGCTTGTAAAGGTCTCTCGCCTTGTTACATCGTACACTAAGATTAGAAAAGAACTATATTAGTAGATGTTGAAAATAGCAACTAGCACTTCGTGAAGAGATTAAGTACAAATAACATTGTTTAGCAGTTCATTTCCGCAGCAATGACATATATTAAACCACATACCTAAAGATCATAAACTATTTCACAAAGAAAGAGAAATTATCTATGATGTCTTACCTAGAATTATTCCGTGAGCCCCTCGATAGTATGAGCTTGTTAATGCCCCAAACCTCTCTTGTCCAGCTGCAGAGAGATAACGGATACTCAAAGTCTTATTTGAAATTGCACAAAAGGGGAAATTGGCGACTTTTAAGAAATATATGTTCACTAACATGATATTTTTTATCGGTGCATTTTTAGGAAGAACGTACACAATATGGTATAATTTCCAATAACAGCACAACGTCAAAATTATGTTTTATTACCTGTATCCCAAATTGTTAATTTCAATCTCTTGCCGTCAACCGTGAGCATCCTTATTTTGAAGTCCACCCCTTAACATTTCAAATAAAATGTGAGAGATCCTCTTTCTCCATTTCTTTAGGTAATAAATGTACTAAGTTGAAAGACATTCATCGGTCAGCCGGAAAAGACCAGAATACAAAGCCACTAGGTGCTTTAATAGAAGGAAAGTTCTCCTATTGTTAATAAAAACTATTGTAGAACATCGCCAAGGGCCTGTGCACCCCCGGGATTGGTCGGGGCTCAAAGAGACTTGGACACCCAGTGCAAATCAAAAAAAAAAAAGAACTATTGTAGAACGCTCCTCTGATTCTGGAGGAAACTGAACGAGATAATGATACATCAGAATACAACATGAAGTATTTGGACTATCTTTAGGAGATCAGAGGAAATTTCGACTATCGAAAAAAGGAAGAACATGCGAGGGGCAGATTATGTGCCACGTAAATCATGATAAAAATTGGATCCTCACATCAAATATGGAAAAACCATTGTAATTTGTGCATAGAAATTCGTTAGAGATATTGCACAATAAAGCTCCAAAAGAATATTAATGTATAAGCATTGAGCCATAAGCGCTCGAGTTAACCAACGGGGGAATTACAAAAGGATTATCTTCCTTCCTCCAACGTCGCAATTGAAAATAAAACAAGTTAGTGTTGGCAGAGTTTTGAGAACCGCTGCTACATAGGGAAACAAAACATCGCGGTTAATAACTTAATATTCTCATTTCAATCCCCGGACGATGGTTATAAGATTTTGTCATGGGGCTTGACATGGGTGAACTCAAATCACTATAACCTTTTGATGATTATGTAACGAGTTTCAAGTTGTCTGATCTTTCCAATATTGGGGGATTCCATTAAGCTTGGAGCAATTGATTCTTTCGTTAAACGGTCCATTTATGGTAAGTTTAAGCTCCATCTCACATAAATTCAATTATTTCCATTTCCTAGCCTCCTCCAAATGCTAATCTTACTAGTCAATACCATTCCTTATCGTAATCCCAGTATAGCGTATAGAAAAGTATAAAATGTAAAGAAATTATGAATAGCGTGCATCTTCGTTTGCCAAAAACATCAAATATTTAAAAACAAATCAAAACTGCCAAAACAAATAATGCTTGGGACCAGAAAGAGTAACGCATAATACAGATCAGTTCCCATTAGTAATCTAAAGAACACCATAGCGGAAACCAGGGACGGAGCTAGCTATAGTTCCATCCATGGGTTCAGCGAAACCAGTAACTATAGTTCAAACTCTATATATGTATTCATAAATTCCACTTAATACGCATAAATAATTTAACAAGAACCCAACAAACTACGTATTTCTAGAATCCATAATCCATTAACTCAAAACTCTAGCTCCAACTATGATCCAAAATCCATCAACTTAAAATAGCTACACCTACCATCCAAAATCCATTAACTCAAAATTCTAACTCCACCTATAGCTTTAATAGCTTTAGCTCAAACCCTAAATTTGTATTAAAATTCCACTTAAAAAACAACATAAACAATGAAATCCTACAAGTGGGGTCTGGGGAGGGTAGAATGTACGCAGACCTTACCACTACCTCATAGAAGTAGAGGGACTATTTCCTGGATTAAAATTCCACTTAATATATATAAAAATTATTCATTAATAACCCAAAAAGAAAATATGCTTTTCTAGAATCCATCAACTCAAAATTCTAGCTCCACTTATGATCCAAAATCCATCCACTCAAAATTCTAACTCAGTCTATGGGACAGAAATTATTAGACTGAAGCTCAACCAAACAACTACAACAACATATCCAGTATAATTACACAAGTGGGGTCCAGAGGATAGTGTATACGCAGGCTTTATCTCTATCTCCGACTTGTGAAGGCAAAGAGACTGTTTCCAATCAATTACAACCAAACATAAAGCACACATATGACACATATCCAGAAAAGATCAAAACTTTAAGGAAAAACAACAACAATATATCTGTATAATTCCACAAGTGGGGTCCAGAAAAGGGTCTAGAGAGGGTAGAGTGTGCACAACCTTACCTCTACCCTTTAACTTGTGAAGGCAAAGAGACTGGTTCCAATCAAACTTAACCAAACAAAAAGCACAAATATGACACATATCCAACAAAGATCAAAACTTTAATAAAAACAACAACAACATATCACGTATAATTCCACAAGTGGAGTCCAGAGATGACAATGTTTATGCAGACTTTACCCGTAACTTGTGAAGACAGACTTTTTCCAATCAAACTCAACCAACCAAAAAGCACAAATATCACACATATCTAACAAAGATCAAAACTTTAAGATAAAACAACAACATATCCGTATAATTCCATAAGTGGGGTCCAGAGAGAACAGGGTGTACACAAACTTTACCTCTATCAAAAGTTGTGAAGACAGAGAGACTGTTTCTAATCAAACTCATCCAAACAAAAAGCACAAATATGACACATCAAAGAAAGATCAAAACTTTAAGGAAAAACAATAACATATCTAGTATAATTCCGTAAGTGGGGTCCAGAAAGGACAGTGTGTACGCAGCCTTACCTCTGTCCCTCCATCCCTAACTTGTGAAGGCAGAGAGACTGTTTCCAATAAATCTCAACCAAACAAAAATCACAAATATGTCACACATCTAACAAAGATCAAAACTTTAAGGAAATACAACAACAATATATCCATATAATTCCATAAGTGGGTCCAGAGAGAACAGCGTGGACTTTACCTTTATCTCTAAAGGCAGAGAGATTGTTTCCAAACAACAACACATACAGTATAATTACACAAGTGGGGGTCCAAATAGGACAGTGTGTATGCAGGCTTTAACTCTGCCCTTAACTTGTGAGGACAGAGAGACTGTTTCCGATCAAACTCAACCAAACAAAAAGCACAAATATCACACATATCTAAAGTGGGGTCCACAAAGGACCATGTACCCCTAGCTTGTAAAGACAGAGAGGCTGTTTCCAATCAAACTCAACCAAACAACAACAATATAGTATAATTTCGCAAGTGAGGTCCACAGCATGTACATAGACTTTACCTCTGCCCCTAACTTGTGAAGACAGAGACACTGTTTCCAATCAAACTCAACTAACCAAAAAGCACAAATATTGACACATGTCTAACAAAGATCAAAACTTTAGGCAAAAACAACAACATAAGACAAACAAAACTATAGAAGGGGTGTTTGATTTTTCATTTACCAACAGTGGGAGAAAGATCTTGAGGAGGATGTTGAGATATAAAAGTGAGAAGAAGACTACTTTTTCCAACCCCAGAATCTCCAACAAGCAGAATCTTGAATGAATAATCATAGCTACTACTAAATCCAACCTTGTCATTCTTCCTCGTACCCATCATCAACAAAAACACTAATTTTTAACTCCACATACTTTATTTAACACTTACAAAAAAGAAAAATCTCTTCGTTTTTTTTCCTGGAAAATCTCACACTCAAAAGTTGTCGTTGAAAACAAGAAAAAAAAAACCAAATTAGGAAAAATGAAAAATTTGAATTATAAAAAAATTGGAAATTTTGAAAATCAAAAAAAAAAAAAAGATTTTGGAGTTGGCGGGTGAAATAGTAAAATATTTAGTAGGAGGACAAATGTTATCTTTTCATAGAGACATTTGTGAGTTAGATTTGTACACGCGCCAGTGATAGGAAGAAGCTGATCTCATTTTTGTGGGACCCACCCTCCCCGTTTCAATTTTTCTGACCTAGTTTGACTGAATACGAAGCGTGATGAGTTTAAGAAATATGAGAAGAATTTATGATGTTCCAAAATTATGCTTTTATTGATTTTTGCCAAACAAATACGACTCCAAGAAAAATGGATTGGAGCCCCGACACTTTTAGAATTTATACACAAAAACGCATGAAAAACTGACGAAAATCTCTTGATTTCTATTCGAGAACCTATAAAACATAATGAGACTCTTGACGGATTTGTTATGAATGGATACGTGAAATTTTTTTAGAAAAATGAACCTAGAACCTCGACACTTTGAATAAAATATTGATAATATTATTAAATATTTATCAAATATAAATATGTTAAGTAAAATGGGGTAGAGGATTTATTTAATTTCTTGTTTTGTCTTCTTTTGTTTGAAAGTTTTCCAAGTTTCGTGCATTCATAGGCGACATTTTACGTATCCATATTAAAATACTCTTGTAAAAATTGACATCAAATTAAATAATCAATTGTTCTAAACATATATTATTTGGCTAATGATGATAGAGTTTACTTAATAATTTAACTCATTACTTTTATTTATTTATCTTATTTTTTAAAAAAAATATTTTTTGATAATTTTTTAAATTTTTAATTTTTATCGAACATAACTAGGCCACGATATTAAAGAAGATTTAATTAGAGATCATAAAATTCCAAAAAAAAAAAAATTATTTACTTTTTTTTAAGTTCAAAAATTTTGTGTGAAATTAAAATAGAATAAAAATTTAGTATGGGAAAGCCGTATGGGGGCGTGTTATGAACGCATGAGATACAAACATTACTCCATGTGGCTGCCGCACTAAACTTTAACCAATATTTCAATACTTTAAAATAAGTGTCGGGTTCAGTTTTATCATACGAAGACATTAAATAAAATATTTTTTATATTTTTCATTCGAAAAAAAATTAAGATATTTTCTTTGTATTGAATTTTAAAGTAGAGTACTCTTTGTTCATGAAAATATGGATAAATATGAATGATTTAGTATTTTATATCATTCATTCATTATTCAATCCATTTTTAGCCATGTAAAATATGAGTAAATTAAATTATTACGCATTTTCCTTCTACCAAATTTGACGCAACCTGTCAATTTACCACCACTACTCATGAGTCGTAAACAAATGATAAAAACTACTTTATCTTTTTAAATGTTTAATAAAAAATGAATTAAAATTTCTAGTCTAGTGTACGTATAAATAACAAATTTTCTGAATGTTATTTATTTTGAGTTTTTATTAACAAATAATATTTTATATTTGATTAATCAAGTTTAAAAACACACTTTAAAAAAAAAACAATATGCGTGAGGAAACTTGAAAATATGGGGACATCAATACTAAAAAAATAGTTAAGATCTCATTTATGTTATTTGAATTAGAAATTATTTTCTTTTAGAGTTATTATTGAAAATTATAGATATTTATTTGAAGTGATGAATAACAATAAATGTGTAAATTTTATGATAACTGAAGATTATAAATATATTTCCATCAATCTCGGATGGAGCCAAAGATTCACTATTTTTTGACTTTGGAGTATGATGGAATAAAGAAAAATGGTTCTTTAAACTGTCTGCGCTTCGTTCAATTGTGAAGTAGCAGTTAGTCAATGCAACTTT
>JAOTQR010000007.1:2757900-2767991 GCA_025774065.1 Solanum ossicruentum | reverse complement strand
TACAAAAGATAATTAGGTATTAAAATATAATATTCTCTATCAAAACACACATACTTTATAAAATAAACTTTAAAAATGTATGAGTTTTAACCATATTAATTACTTTTTTGAAAGTTTTGTATCAAATTAAATTTTAAATTACATTAATATTCTTTTGTCCTAAGAGCATGGTTAACTAGAAGTGTAAATTACAAAAAGAAAGTTTTTGAAAACTTATAATTTAAAGCAAGTAAGTTATAAATACTCATATATTATACATTATCTCATTAAGAATAACAATTTAAAAAATAAATTATTACTCAATGTAGAAAAATATTGCTCTCTATATTTTAATTTGTTTTCTTAGTTACTATTTGTAAAGTAAAAGATATTTTTTCATCATAACTTTTTCAAATATATTTTTTTTTTTGATATTTTTATCAACTACTAGGATCTATAATGATTTTTATATAATTTTTAAATATTGAATCGCTAACTATTGCAACTTGTAATACTTTCTATAAAGTTTTTAATTTTTTAAAAATATTTTGAATCATTAATTATATTATAACCTATATTACTTTTATGTATATTTTAAAATAAATTTAAACTCAGATCAAATATGAATTTGATTTTTATCCAAAGTAAGCCAAACAAACTCAAATAATTTTTTTTTTGATTAAAAACTTTTTTTATAACTAAGAATTTACAAACTCATTCAATATATTTCTTAAAACAACAACAACAACATATCCCGTGATGAGTTCTTGAATTGCAGTGTTGAACTTCCCAAACCAAGCTCATAAGACTATTTTATACCATCAAACAACTTACACAATCACCATAAGATTACCAAAGCAATTTACATAATCGACATACAAGGTTATCAGAACGACTTACACAATCGACGTATAAAGTTACTAAAGCGACTTACACAATAGACATACAAAGCTACCATACTCTCTTTGAGCGACAAAACTTGATGGTTGCTCTATATAGACTTCCCTTAAGATAGTGAAGAAAAACATTCTTAATATTCAGCTTTTTATTTTTAATCGTACAAGTCGGATATGGTAAATATACACAGACCTTATCATACCTAATAGAGATAGAAAAATTATTTTCAGAAAACACTTATCCAAAAAACATGAAGTCCTAAAAAGCAATATATTTCTTAAAAGAAAAAGAAAAAAAATAAAAATAAAATAAACAATGAAACAACTAAGCATTTTATGGTATGTTTGATAGGAGGTATTAGAGATTTAATCCATGAATTATAAAGATAGTATTATTTAATACTATGTTTGGTATGAATTTTGAGTCTATGTATAACTAATCCATGAATTAGTTAATACATCCTACATGGTATTAGCTAATACCTTTCATTTAATACACGAGATTAGATATGTAAAGACAAAAATATCCCTCTAACTTTTTTATTTTCTTGATTTTATATTTTATATTTGTAATTTTGTACGAATATATTTATTAATAAATTAACTTATAAATTTTATTATTTGTGGGTTTATATCACATAATATAAAAAATTAATAAATTTATCATGTCAAATTTTTAAATTTTATTTATTCGTGAGTTCATATTTACAAAAAATATTTTTTCATGCCATTTTTTAATAATTAATTTAGTTGAATGATTTTATTGATACAAAATAAAGTCCAATGATCTTAAAGTTGAGTGGTTTTGTAAGATATAAACATTATATTAAAACTACAACTTTAAAATTTTTATGTGTAAATATAAATGATCTATTTTACAATTGTTTACTATCTTTTCTATATTAATAATAGATGGCTTATCTTTATTAAATTAAAGTTTGACATTTTATTAGTGACTAATTTATTAAAATTACAATTATTTATTTTCAAATAATTCAAGTGAGAAAATAACAAACATAATGATATAATTATTATTCTCCTAACCAATTAGAAGTCATAAAAAATAATTTATTTTGATCTAATTATATAAAATAGAAAATTTTATAATAGTTAAAAGATATAATTAGAAAGAAATTTTTTCAAAAATTTTAAATCAAATATAAAATTAAATAAAAAATAATAAAGCAAACACTAAATTACTGATATCTGCATTATTCATTTTTATACTAAATAAGGGGTTAGTCACACAATAAGTTGCTAAGTCATTAATCTTTGCTTGTTTTTTGTTTGAGCTTTTACACCCCGCCCCCTCTACCCCCACCCCACCTTGCCCCTTTCAATGGCTTTTTCTTGGATTTTCGATTTCCGTGTCAAGCAAGCATCCACTTCTATCTTCCCTTGCTTAACCGATGGGCAATAGCTTTTCTTAGCTTACTCCCAAACCTCTTTTTTCACTATAATCCAAGTTATCATCAACACCCCCTTAGCCCCTCCCCACGCCGCACCCCAACCCCCTCTTCTCTTCTCTTTTTAAGCTTTGCTTCACTTCTGATCTTCTCAAACCTAACACCCTTTTCCCCTTTCTAAGCAAAACTCTCTTTTTTTTCCTGTATGTTTTAGTTATTCCAGTGGTGGGTTTATCCCTGATTTTCATTTTCTTGGTTTTTAGGTGGGATTTGGTTGTTGTTTTATGTATACATGTATATTTATTTGTTTTCTTGGTTTTTTAACCAGAAAAACATCTTGGGTGTGTTTGATTTTTGAATTTTAGGCCGGAAAATGGAGCAAGAAGGTCTTCTTGTTGTAAAACCGGCGCCGGCGAGGGCGGTGGCAGCAGCACCGCCGACGTCTTTAGCGCCGGGATTCAGGTTTCATCCAACAGATGAAGAGTTGGTGAGGTACTATTTAAGGAGAAAGGCTTGTGGGAAACCATTTCGGTTTGAGGCTGTTGCTGAAATTGATGTTTACAAATCTGAGCCATGGGAGCTTAAAGGTTGAATTTTTTAAACATTTTTATGCTGTATTTTTTGAATTAATTTTTTTTTTTGCAGTTGGTATGAATTTTATATTTCCACAGCTTTGCATGTGATTTTTTTGATTGATTTTTGGTTTATGTTGTATGATTTTAGATTTAGTTGATTTTTTGAAGAGTTGCTTGGTTTTGAATTTTAGTACATTTTATCACTTATCTGTGTTGTTTGAGGAATGAGTTAATTTCAATTGATTGCAGAAAATGAAGCTTGGTTTTTAATGGATTTTTTTTTAAGTAAGAAAAATGCATCTTTGAGGTTGATTTACCATAAAGATTGATTTTTTAGTATATGGATACAAATTTTGGAGTTCTAGTTTTTTTTTTTTTGTAAGTAAGAAAGATGCATCTTTAAGGTTGATTTTAACATAAAGATTGAATTTTAGTATATGGATGCAAATTTTGGAGTTCTAATGATTTTTTTTTTTGTAAGAAAAATGTTTCTTTAAGGTTGATTTTTACCATAAAGATTGATTTTTTAGTATATGGATACAACTTTTTGGAGTTCTAATGATTTTTTCTTTGTGAGTAAGAAAAATGTATCTTTAAGGTTGATTTACCATAAAGATTGAATTTTGTTCATATGAATACAAATTTAGGAGTTCTAATGATTTTTTTTTGGTGAGTAAGAAAAATGTATCTTTAAGGTTGATTTACCATAAAGATTGAATTTTTAGTATATGGATACAAATTTAGGAGTTCTAATGATTTTTTTTTTGGTGAGTAAGAAAAATGTATCTTTAAGGTTGATTTACCATAAAGATTGAATTTTTAGTGTATGGGTAGATGCACATTTTTCATTTTCGATGTTTTTGAAGAAGAGTTGGAGGAGGAATTGCTGACACATAGTTAGAAGGTTTTGTTACACTCTAATAAGTTTATATATGGACAAGATCAATACTATTATTAGTTTAAAGACATCAGAGAAAATTCCAATGTTCGCAAAACCCAATGAGAAAAATATTTTAATTAACAGTCTACTGTTCGTAGTCTCTACGAAGATTTGTTCGTTTCTGACTAAAAGTAGTAATGCTGCTACATAAGAATCACGTTTCTTCTTTGTTAGTTGTTATAGCTTCTGTGATGTTTTTCTTTCGATGTGTTGTCAATTTTTCATGTGATGATACACACACTCTCCTCTTGAATTGTGAAGTTGTTAATTTTTGATGAATTAACTTTTTTCTTTCTTGTGCAGTATATTCGGCTCTGAAGACCAGAGATTTAGAGTGGTACTTTTTCAGCCCTGTAGATAGGAAGTATGGGAATGGATCTAGACTTAACAGAGCCACTGGCCAAGGCTACTGGAAAGCTACTGGAAAGGATCGTCCTGTTCGCCACAATGCTAAGACCATTGGGATGAAGAAAACACTTGTTTTCCATAATGGTCGAGCTCCTGATGGTCAGAGAACTAATTGGGTAATGCATGAGTACAGACTTGCTGATGAAGAATTGGAACTAGCTGGAGTTGTGCAGGTGCGAATTTAAATTTTGAAAATGCCTCGATTGTGAACCTACTTTCAATTGAAGTTGTGAATTAATGTGTGTGTTTATTTGCGAGGAAAAAGGATGCTTTTGTACTCTGTAGAATCTTCCAGAAAAGTGGATTAGGGCCTCCTAACGGCGATAGATATGCACCATTTATTGAGGAGGAATGGGATGACGACGACACAGCTCACCTGGTTCCCGGAGGTGCAGCAGAGGTTGACGTGGCCATTGGTGATGAAGCGCGAATTGAGGGAAATGACCTTGACCAGGTTTATATTCTCGTGATCTTTAATGTGCATGAATTGTTACATTTACTCCAAATATTGCCTATTGCTGCTCTTTGCGCCGCTGCTATTTATGAGGACAAATACAACTTACTATTACAGGAAATTATGAATGCGGATAAATACAACTTCCGCGCTGTCTGCCACGGGCATTATTGCATATCGATGGCACTTACTATTACAAGAAATTATGAATGCTATTGTCGTTATGTGTAGATGCTGTGTTTTTTCTAATTGCAAGAATGTTTGTTCTTTTAATTTGTCGTCTTTCTCCTCGTACGACTGCTTTTTGGAAACTCAAATCCTTTTAGGTTTTAATTGCGAATCGTTGCATGCAGATGCAGTGCTTTTTGTCGTTTTCTCCGAGTATGATTATTCTTTGGAAAACCTAAAACCTTTTAGTTTTTAATTGCAAGAACATGTGCCATGTTTTAATTTCATTTGATTCTCTTTAAATATATTACCGTTCTTCAGGAACAGCGGTTTCTGTTTGGACGCGGTCGACTGTTCTTTAGAAACCTAAACCCTTTTGGTATTTAATTTCAAGAACATCGGCCACATTTTAATTTCTCTTGATTCTGTTTCTATTACCATTCTGCAGAAACCACTGTTTCGGTTAGACACAGTAGTTTCTCCATTAAAATTATGTATAGTATTGTCTCATAACATGAAGGAATTAGTGTTTCTGAGGTTTCATTTTAGCTCACTTTTGTCCGCTGAGAGGCACTAGCTGGCAGAGTGGTTGTTTTCTGTTTTCTGTATCCTTTTGGACTGGCTCCACATAATTATGTATCGGGGACATCTCATTGGCACACAGATCCTATATATGTACTTAACATATTAGCATGGGACTTATATTCCGTCTTTCCGCTCCTTTGTCTCCAAGTACTATTGTGTCCTTTAGAGTCCGAAACTTTCATCAATTTACTGGCCTGCACATTTCATGCATTAAGCTAGATACCTAACCTATATAAAGGCTTGAAGTGTTGTGGCCTGAGGTGGAGCAAACCGTGTAGGGTAAGCTCGAAAAATGTTGCTGCACTTGTGTTGGATTGTCTTAAAATGCACTACCTCTGAAGAATCAGACACACCCCGGTCAACATTTTCAAAGAGTCTGAGCAACATAGTGAAGCAAGTGTAGTTAGCACATAGGTGATAATATGGCTACTTGCGGAGTAGAGCTAGCCAATTCCCAGTTTTCTATGCCCTACCCTATGAAGGGCTTGAATTATTTTTTTGAGGACCAATCAAATAGGTCATCATGGCTACTCTGTCTTTGCACTTCAAACCTGATGCCCCTATAGTGGTAATGTGAGGGGTGGCCTGAAGCGGAATTGACTAATGGTGCTTAGTCAAAGTTCTAGTAGGTAGTCATTGCCTTCCAATTACATGCCAGGTGTGCCTAAGCATAAAAAAAACTAAAAAAACCATTTGAATCTACTGAAGTTGTGAAGTTAAGTGTTAAAGGTGTCTTAACATGATGTCCTACGTATGCCCTTATGTTCATGGTTATGCACCGTCTCATTCCTATATCTAAGTTACCTTCATCGTCTTTTAAATTGATCAAACATTGTTGTAAATCATTCATTTATTTATCCTCAAGTGGTGTATCCCAATAATCACAACAAACCCCAGGAGATAAACTTGAACTTGCAAATCTATGATGTCTTTAGTGTTTGCTAGTATGGTCGGCTGCAAGTTTGTTCAGTGATCATTGTACTTTTGTGGGTGGAATGATTGTTATCTCGGAGCTCGTGCTGATTGACTTTGCATACCGGACGCTTCAGAAATAAATTATTCTAGTCTTATAGATACAAAGAAAAAGGAGTTTGTAGTTCCTGTTATATATGTCTGTCTGAAGTTTCTGTTCACGAAAATTTTCTGATCTTTTGTGGTTTTGCTGGTGAGTGGTGCTAATGATGTATGAAATTAATTAATAGCTAATTTGCAGCGGAATAGTTTTTTAAGTGACAAGTGAAAGCTTGTGAAGTGGAAAAGTAGTTTGAAATTTAATCTGTTCTCTTCGATTATGAAGTCTCTTAGTGATGCTCGTCAGCATTTTGCTTTGTTTCTTTGGGAATTCGACTTTGAGGCTTTTATCTGCTCATATGCCATGTTTATGTTGTGTTTTTGGGATTTCTCTTTTGATCGCTAACTGTTGGATGTTCAAAGCAGGATGCGCGAGGAAAGGCTCCTTGCCAAAGTGAGAACCTGCTCGAGGCTCGCGCTCTTTCATTTGTCTGCAAGAGGGAAATGTCTGAAGAAGAACTCGAACCACTCTCTTTAGCTCAAAGCAAAAGATCCAAGCATGATGATCCTAGCTCTAGCCATGCAAATGGTTCGGAGGATTCAACCACTAGCCAACAAGATCCACCAACAACGATGATGACGACAAATTACTCTCCTCCTCTCTTAACGTTCCCTTTGTTAGAGTCCCTTGAGCCAAAAGAGGCTCAACCTTCTAACTCCCTTAATTTTGACTCTTCCAATCTTGAAAAATCTGTTCCTCCAGGTTACCTGAAGTTCATTAGCAATTTAGAGAATGAGATACTAAATGTCTCCATGGAGAGGGAAACCGCGAAGATTGAAGTGATGAGAGCTCAAGCTATGATCAACATTCTTCAATCACGCATCGATCTCTTGAACAAGGAGAACGAGGACTTGAGGAGACTCGTCCGAGGGGGTTAGCTGGTAACAACATCTCCATGTAACTCTAGTTTTGCAGCTGTCAGCAGAGGTCCCCTTGCATCGGAGTCCTTCATTCGTAAACCTGTCTTTTAAGTTAGAGAAAAATGGCTGGCTATGTATAACTTTATGTAGCTTTGCTGTAAACTTGTACCTATGCACAATTAGCTATCAGCATAATGTTGTCTGGTTAACTGGTTTAAATAAAGTTAAGCATCTTCAGTTGCAATCTGGTTTTCGAAAACGAGACTCTTCTAGTGGAGTTTTACTAGGTATATTGTTGCCGTTTATCTTCCAACTCTATTTGACCATAGATTTTGATCAAACTTAAAAATTTGGCATAAATTTTTTTTTTCAAATTTCTTTGAGAGAAATTTCATTTTCACCCAAAGGCGTTTAGTGTATGCTCTAAGAGTATTTTAATTTAAAGAAACTGTTTACTAAAAAAAAATAATTAATTTTTCAATGTTTTATCAGCAAGCTAAACCAAGTATTATGCATGTTTAGTTTATTTATCCAATTTAGTGTAAGATATGATCTATGTACCCAAGTATTATAAAACGATGTCTTGAAATATAATATTTTTTTTTCGATAGAATGATTATACAAAAAGTTCATAAATTCTCAATGCAATCGATTTTTATCTTCAAGGTTGAACAATAAAGGGTGTTGAGAAACGTATTTTTACTATCTAAAAATGCAAAAACTTTAACAAATTTGGACATCTACATTGTGTGATCATCTTATCAAAAAAAATTTGCAGTTCATTGAATATAGTATCAACGCATGCAAATATCCGGACTTCACTTTTTCATAGCCACTCAATCTCTTAAGTCCATCAAGAAGATTTAAGCTCATATAGAAGGTTTAATAAGATAAAAGTATAATCGAGTAATTAAAATTTAATATACACTCATAAAAGTAAATTCTGTATAGTAAGTTTTCACAGAAATAAGTTATTGTTATAGCAAATTATTCAAAAATATACTAAGATGATTAGTGTTATTTTTATATACTTTTCCCCCCTTTTTATCCTTTTTTTTTTTAAAAACCAATAATCAATAAAACTCTTCTATTCGTTCTTATCTTATCCCATCCCTATTAGATTATTATACGCATTTTGCATATAATTAAAGTGAGAAAAATTAAATTTAATTATACATTTATAAAAAATAAATAATTCACTAATTTTAATAAATTATTTATTTATAAAAATCTTATATATAAAAATTCTATCACTAATTACAATCAGAACTTCTTTAACGCCGGTAGGATATATTTTTAATTCAAATAAGGAAGAAATAAAAATCTAATAAATAAAAAAGATTTAGGAGTATTTTCATATATTATGAATATAATTAAATAATAATTTACAGAAAAATAGTGAAAATACGATTTTATATAAAAAAATCATTTAATAAGCAAAAAATTCAAACAGTATTTCTAATGTCTTCACGCTTTTAATAGTACAAACGGATAGATAAATAAATATAGATATGGATATAGATTAAAATTAAAATCATTTTATTTATTTCTTCTAGAAAACTTGTCCAAGGGGCCAACTAAAATATTTACGTCATCAATATACAAATATTTTTCCTTTTAAACTAAAAACTCATCAAATTTCTGCTTTCCAACTAAGTTCAACAATGGCTTTTTTCCAAGTCCATTAAACCCTAAATTTCACTTAACCCTCAATTCCTAAATCTCAAATTTCTGCATCAATTTTTTTCTCTGTGTTAAGTATAAGGTTTTGATAATTATTTTTATTTTTGTGAATTTTTTGAATTTCTTTTAGTGTGGTTGATGGAATCGAGAGGATCGTTGAAATTATTGGCGCCGGGGTTCAGATTTCACCCTACGGATGAAGAATTGGTTCGGTATTATCTCCGCCGGAAAATCTATGGAAGGAGCTTTAAGTCTGATCTTATATCGGAAATTGATATTTACAAGGTTGAACCATGGGATCTTCCTGGTTAGTCTCTTTTAATTAAGCTTTTATAGATTATGATTCATTGATTGTATGTATAGATCTATGGACTTTGAGATTATGTATTGTTAATGGGTTGGTTAGTTGAGGTAAGGGTTAAGATTTAAGGGGTTTATTTTTTTTTCAAAAATTTATTGGTTGCTTGCTAAGAATTTTGTAAATTAGTTAGAACGTCGAGTTTTGGTGGATAGAGTTACCCCATACTTTGTGTATGGTGTGTGAGGTAGCTGTGTCATCTCAAAAGTGGGGTCTGGTGAGTATGGTTTGTATGAGATAGAGAGGCTGTTTCTGATGGACCCTTCAGCTCAAAAAAAGGTTTGTTAAGAGTTTTGTAAGCTGTTAGAACATTTAAGCATTGGTGGACAGAGTTATCCAGTACGTGTCTTGATAAGAGAGGCTGTTTTAGATGGACCTTCGGCTCAAAAGAAGGTGTTTGGGAGGTGGCCCGTACATCATGGCTATATTAAAAAAAGATATTTGTAAGTTGTTATATTTTTGAGCTTTGGTGGACAGAGTTACCCGGTACTTTGTGTGTGGTGTGTGAGGTAGCTGTGTGATCTCAGAAGTGGGGTCAGATGAGGATGGTTTGTATGAGATAGAGAGGCTGTTTTTGATGGACCCTTCAGCTCAAAAGAAGGTTTGTTAAGAATTTTGTAAGCTGTTATAACTTTTAAGCCTTAGTGGACATAGTTATCCAGAACCTGTCTTGATAAGAGAGACTGTTTTAGGTAAGGAAAATAACA